>JAESUZ010004611.1:0-16712 GCA_017311185.1 Proteles cristata cristata
AATTTCCTGATTCCGATTGCTGTGCCATGGATATGTAAGAAAATGTCTGTGTACTTAGGAAATGCACACTGAAGTATTTGGAAAAGGGGCTTGATGTCTCCAACTTATTCTCAAATGTTTCCCAAAATATTAACAAATAAGCTATATATAGAGAGAGAGAGAGGAAGAGAAGGAAGAGGAGGAGTAGAAGGGGGAGGAGGAAGAGGAACAGGGAAGGGTGAGGGGAGAAGAAAAAGCAAATGAGGCAGATTGTACACAATCGGTGAAACCAAGTATAGGCTATATGGTTGCAACTTTCCTGTAAATTTGAAATTATCGAAATATCAAAATACAAAAGTAAATCATTACTTTTTTTAAGGCAAGCTCTTTGGCAAAGCTACCACGGGAGGCTTATTAGTCATATATCCCTCAATGTGGGTGTGGTTGTAAGTTCCGCAGCTGAGAAAGAGTTCTGATCAACTGAACAGGGGAGAGAAGGTTCAAGGATGCTGGTTGTCCTGGAGGAAAAAGGAAGGCCACTGTGAAAAAAGAATGTCTGGAACACAAATTAGATGCTGGGGGTGGCCAGGCTTCCTGTTACCATCACTTTGTTATTCTAGTCTTACTCACCTCCTCCGTCCCTGACACTCAAAGCAGATGGCATCACTCAGAGAAAGAACACGAATTAATTCTACACATGGTGTTCTGAGCTAAATGACTCTTATTTCTGCCCAGTGTTGATGTCTCTTTTCCCACCCCACCCCCATCTTTCCTGACTCCAAAAATTATGCTTATGTGAAGATAGCCTCCTATTTTACCCTATTAACTCCAAGAAGGCCAGGGCATGACTGCTTAAAATACTTATCCTAACACCTTCTAGTAATATATAGATGGGGGCACTATGCCATTTTCAATGATCTGGCCATCTTCCTATTTTCCTATTATCCTGTATGCTACTTTGATTTTGTTAATGTACAGAAGTATTTCCTGAGCAAGCAGCAGTTTCATATTCAATTACCGTGTCTTGTCTACAGTGAGACAGTCCCAAAGGACTTAGAAATAAAATTGCCTTCTCACAATCAAATTCCTGCAATGACAGAGGAGATCAGACTCACAGCCCCAGGACTCTGGAGGTAAGTCCTCGGCAAGAGATTTCTTGAAAGCTTTATGCTTTATAGTCAACGTTTATGCAAAATTGGCATTTCGCTCCATATGCAATATCTGTTTATATTAATACCAAAGTGTTTATTTTTGCCTTAAATCCTCAAGGGAAATGGTCTCCAAGAAGATGGGTGATTTTGCTCGCTATGAGCCTTGGTTTCGTGTATCTTGAGTTGAGAAAAATTCATGAGTGACTGAGATAGTCATAGTCACCTTCCAGAATGGCTCTGGGAACTACAGGAGTTGTTATTAACCGGATTGTCTCTATCGATGGAAAATACAAGTGGCTTACACTATTGAACACTTCCTATGTGCCTGACACTTTTTAAGGGTTTTATTTTCATTAACTTATTAATCCTTGTGACAATTCTATATGGTAGCTTCTGTCAGTATCCCCATTGTATAGATGAGAAAACTGAGACACAGGGCAAGTTACTAATGGCCTTCGTAATGGCGGAACCGGGCCACCCGCTTGAGAGTCAGCACTCCCAGCCACAACACCACCGTGCCTTTATTCAGTGCCTTGGATCACAGGTGCAGCCAGAGGACTGAGCCTCATCCCTGGCAGCTCAAAAATCTGATTCAGCAACTTCCTGAAAGTACAGCCTCTTGTCAACCCAGTGTATGCAAGACGGGGATTTATTCATGTGGTTTTGGATACCAGAATCATAGGAATGGAGATTATTGAGCCTCCCTGACCAGCACCTTCTCTTCCTGGACGCAGCCCTCCACGGGAAGCTAAACCAAAGCCAAAGGAAAATATAGACTCCAAACAAAGGTAGTTGATGAGTCCAAGGTTGCATGGTATCGGGCCAAGTTTGTCTGAAATTCATGCATCCTTCAGACTAAGGAAACTGCTCTACCAAAGGAATCGCTCAACCATCTTTAATCAGGTTGTCTGTCTTCTGGAGAAGGACGCTGTAAGTGCTGACACTAGCTTTTCCCTAGTGAAACCGGGACTGATTTCGAGAACACCAGAACCCGCTTGATGCTGGCCATCCAGAGTTGGTGTCTATCGTGAGTACCTCTGCACGATAATCCACATCCGCATCTTTGCTCATTGTCTTGTGCTGAGATGCTATTGAAAATGTTAGAGCATCCACAGTGCAGTGGCATTACCATTTATGAAGCTCTCCTCCATCCCTGAACACATTATGCCTTTTCTTGTTCCCCCCAAACCTTAGTTTCTCTCTAGATTGCTATGTCCATCGTCTTCCCATCAAAATCCCTCACCTATTCTTCTACGGTTCATTTTTATGTCACTAGTTTACAAACTGTTATAAGAGAATATTATGAAAAAACTATAAATGTTTGCACGTATAGGTGGATTAGGAGGAACTTAACAGAGGACGATGCAGGAGAAGAAGGGGAAAAATAGTGGGGGAGAGGGAGGGAGGCAAACCATGAGAGACTCTTGAATGCTGAGAACAAACTGACAGCTGATGGGGGTGGGAGGGAGGGGAAGGGGGGTGATGGGCATGGGGGAGGGCACTTACTGGGATGAGCACTGGATGTAATATAGAAACCAACCTGACAATAAACTATTTAAGAAAAAAAAAAACTATATGCCAACAAATTGGACCACCTAGAAGAAAGGAATAAATTCCTAGAAGCATCGAAATCACCAACAGTGAAACCAGAAGACATAGAAACCTTGAACAGACCCAGAGCCAGCAAAGCCATTGAGTTAGTTTCTCTATCACTATTCTGATGTACCTGATATCCAACTCTTGTCCACCCCTTCCATACACACACAGAAGAAAATTCTAGTGATCATTTTATTCTGCCTTATCCTGGATTTTCTTATTCGTATCCCTACCCAGCTCACACCACCATCTCCCAAGATTCTCGGGCCGATCTATCTTGCCCTTGAATGTAGACTCTGGACAGGAGCAAATTTGTAGTGTAGCTTTGACATGAGTAAGCTCTTGTTTGTATGATCGCATCACAAATTTAACATTTCTGGCCCAAGTCTCAAAACTCCATTGATAGCACTAAGCAGAGGCCAATAGATATTTATAAAGTGCCTTCTGCTTACCAGAACATGGAGCTCCATATTGGAAGAACAGCGATAAATAACATAATCAAGGTCCCTGACCTCACATAACTTACAATCTAGCAGGAAACGCATGTGAGGAAACAAGCAGTCACACCAACCGAGGGGCATCAGATATGTAAGGGGACTGACTTCCCAGGACAGGGTCCTAACCTGGTCTGTATTTGTGGTGAAGTAGAGAGAATAGCCACAAAAAGCAGGTGTTAGATACCCAAAGAGATGGAGAAAAGGGGGTCCAGCGAGAGGGATCAGCTGGTGAGAAAGCACGGGAGTGCAAGAGGGACTGAGACGTTAAAGGAAGTGAATGAAGTTGGTCAAGGAAAGAGAGTGAGGAGGCAGGGATGGTTGAAACATGCGGCTGAGAAATGGGCAGAAGTAGCCATTCTACGACTTTGGTTTGGACTTTCCCTTAAAAGTAGTGGGAAATCATTGATAGCTTGTGTTCTATTTCTAGAAAAATCACTCTGACTGCCACCTGGTGAAGAGCCTGAAGAGGGGCAAGGGAGAATGTATTACGTTGGACAGCTTATGCATTCCTCTCTGGGTCTCAGTTTCTTCACCTGTGAAATGTGGTGACTGATGGTCCCTAACTCCTAGGACTAAATAGGCTAATATATGTACAATGTCCTAGGAATTACCTGGCCACATATTTGCCTTTCAATAAGCATTAGCTATCATTATCAAAGCATTTATGCTCATACTTTCAGAAAAAAACACATACGAGAGTGCATTGTATGTTTTTTTAATTTTTTAAATGTTTATTTTTTAGAAAGAGAGACAGAGCATGAGTGGGGGAGGAGCAGAGAGAGAGGGAGACACAGAATCCGAAGTAGGCTCCAGGCTCTAAGCCATCAGCACAGAGCACAACGCAGGACTCGAACCCACAAACCACGAGATCATGACCTGAGCTGAGGTCGGACGCTTGATGACTGAGCCCCTCAGGTGCCCCAGAGCGTGCATCACATTTTATGTTGGGGAGTTAACTTTTTCTTTATTTCTATAGTTAAATACTGAGTTTTTACCCTTTTGCTACAAACCAAGATGATTTTAAGACATGAATTACATGGTATAATTCTGTAAGCATGGTTCTGACAGTATTTCCAAGAGAGTCCACTTTTTAAAAAAATTTCTTTTAATGTTTTATTTATTTCTGAAAGAAAGAGAGGCAGCTTGAGGAGGGGAGGGTCAGAGAGACAGCAGGACACAGAATCTGAAACAGGCTCCAGGCTCTGAACTAGCTGTCAGCACAGAGCCCAACACGGGGCTCGAACCCACGAACCGTGAGATCATGACCTGAGGCTAAGTCAGAAGCTTAGCTGACTGAGTCACCCAGGACCCCCAAGAGAGTCAACTTCCCTGAAAAGTAGAAATGAGTCCAGTGTGTGGGGCGCCTGGGTGGCTTAGTCGGTTAAGAGTCCGACTTTCGCTTGGGTCATGATCTTGCGGTTCGTGGGTTCGAGCCCTGCATCGGGTTCTGTGCTGACTGCCAGCTCAGAGCCTGGAGCCTGTTTCGGTCTGTGACTCCCTCTCTCTCTGACCCTCCCCTGCTCATGCTGTCTCTCTCTCTCTCTCTCCTAGAAATAAATAAAAAAATATTAAAAAAAAAAAAAGAAAAGAAATGAGTCCAGTGTGAAGGGCAATCATTTTCGACTGACAGACTCTTAGCTTCTGTGTGGCGTGTGGACTGTACTCAGAACTGACGGTACAGCAAAGTGGGACCATCGCTCCAAATTTAGAGTCCATCACACCAAGGGGCTGGTCCGCTTGTCTTCAACTTGCTGGGCAGCACAGAAAGTCAGATAAACTCCCAGAACTTCACTGGCACAGAGGCAAGTCAGCAGTCCCAATGTGGGTATTGAATGGGGTTCAACAAAGAATACATATCCCTAGGTAACAATATGGCAAATCAAACCAAGAGTCAACATTTTCCTTCTCAAATTGGAAAATCAACCTTGAGAGTTTGTTTTGCTTTTATAACTCTCTATATTTGGTTGTCTGAAGTCATATTTATGTATCACTTACTTGCAAGTAGAAAAGATTAAGTCAGGATATTTTGCGCTAATGTTGTCAGTAGTTTCTACAGTGCACAAAACTGAAAGAAAGTCTCCACTTGGCCTGAATGGTTACGATTCGTTCCTCTCCAGTACCTACAAAGCGATCTTCTCCCACCTACCTCATCAGACAAGGCAGACCTAGATCTGTAAAAAATCTATTTAGGCATCTTGGTCTCTATAAAGTAACTATTTTCACAGGGGACATATGCCCAAAGAGTTTACTCTTTTGTGTTGTCTCCAATAGTAATTTATTTTTTTTAAACCTTTTTATTGTAAAATAAAACAGATACAAAAAGAAAAATCCCACCACACAATGGAGTTAGGTCCTTGGAATCATCACCCAGGTCAAGAAAGAAAACTCTGCCAGCCATTCTAGAAACTTCTCAACTCCCTGCCTTCAGTCCCAACCCCTTCCTCTACCACAAATCAACCATTATCCTTACTTGCCTTTCTTTATAGTTATATCACCAAAGGGTACATTTCTGTGTATTTTAGTTTAATCTTATCCATTAAAAAATGCAGTCATAATTAACAATCTCCTTTTCCTTTTCCATCTTTTTCTTTTCTTTTTTTATTTACCTGTTGAGGAACTGGGACCTTGGCCTACAGAATTTCCCAGTTTGAATTTTTTTTTAATGTTTACTTATTTTTGAGAGGGAGGGGGCAGTGAGAGAGGAAGACACAGAATCTGAACCAGGTGCCCGGCTCTGAGCCGTCAGCCCAGAGCCCGATGTGGGGCTTGAACCCACGAACCGTGAGATCATGACCTGAGCAAAAATTGGTTGTCCAACCGACTGAGCATCCATCCCAGGCGCCCATCTCACAGTTTGAATTTTGTTAATTACAGGTGCAGTCGTAGTGAAGTTTAGCATATTCCTCTGTCCCCAGTACTTCCTGCGAGTTGGCAGTTGGATCTAGAGGCTCAATCAGAATCCTAGTCAATCATTCTGGCAAGACAATATATATAGGTAGTGTTCTATACTTTCATCAGTAAGATTTCATAACATCTGATGGTCTCTCCCATTATGATATTATCAACTGTCAACGTTCAATGCCTGGATCCACTCATTCTCTGGATGCTGTAAAATGGTGATTTTCTAATTCTATTATTGCTTAATTTTATTAGTTAAAATACTTTTATAAGAGTCATTACCTCTCATTTATAGTTGCTACTCAATTAATTTTTTAATGTTAAGAACAATGGATTTAAATGTACTTAATGGATTGCAGTTGCAATTATTATCCATTTTAAAGCTCAAATTGTCCAGTCTTTTGCCGGCAGGAGGCTATTTCGAGTTGGCTCCTCAGCCTTGTGTAATGGCTCTCATTTGTTCAACCCGGATTCTCCTTTGCTTTCATGATCCTGGTTTGGGTCATCTACCAAACTATTCTGTATCTCACACCAGCTTGTGCTAAGCTCTGTATTTGCTTATTTAAGTACCTTCTCTGGTTTAAAGCAAAGCTTCTCAAAGTGTGGTGTCCAGACCAGCACCATCAGCATCACCTGGGAACTTGTTAGAAATGTAAATCTGGGGGCGCTTGGGTGGCTTAGTCGGTTAAGCGTCCGACTTTCGCTTAGGTCATAATCTCGCGGTTCGTGGGTTCGAGCCCCGCGTCGGGCTCTGTGCTGATGACTGCCAGCTCAGAGCCTGGAGCCTGTTTCAGATTCTGTGTCTCCCTCTCTCTCTGACCCTCCCCTGCTCACGCTGTCTCTCTCTCTCTTTCTCTCTCTCTCTCTCCTAGAAATAAATAAAACATTAAAAAAAAAAGAAATGTAAATCTTCAGATCCCACCAGAGGCTATCAAATTACATATTCTGGAAGAGGAGTCAAGGAATACTTGCTTTATTTTTTTAAAAAAAAACCCTTCAGGGGTGCCTGGGGGGCTCTGTCAGTTAAGCTCCCTACTTCAGTTCAGGTCATGATCTCATGGTTTGTGGGTTCGAGCCCCCCCATCGGGCTCTGGACTAACAGCCAGGAGCCTGCTTGGGATTCTGCATCTCCCTCTCTCTGCCCCTCACCTGCTCTCTCTCTCTCTTTCTCTCTGTCTTTCAGAAGTAAATAAACATTAGAGGCGCCTGGGTTGGATAAGTGTCCAACTTCGGCTCAGATCATGAACTCAAGGTTCGTGAGTTTGAGCCCCGCATCAGGCTCTGTGCTGATGGCTCAGAGCCTGGAGCCTGCTTCAGATTCTGTGTCTCTCTCTCTCTCTCTCTGCCCCTCCCCCACTCATGCTCTGTCTCTGTCTCTCAAGAAAAATGAACAAACGTTAAAAAATTTTTAAAACCCTCCAGGTTATTTTGAGGAACCCTAAAATTTGAGAACCATGGCTTAATGAACAAGCACTATGGAGACCTCCTTGAATGCATTGCTGTAGCTCTAGCCATCACAAAGATCTGTTAATGTTAGAATAGAGATTGCTTTTCCTTCCATATATTCTGGCAAATGCCTGTTACGGTTGACAGGTGGTCCAGGAATGGCATCTCTGTTCATGGGGCCACAGCTTCTGTTTTATTTTACCTGAGAGCTGGGAAGCCTTCTCTTTTCTGCTAAGGTGAGCATAATAATGTCCTACTTGGTAGTTTCTAGGCAGAGTCGGTAGGATTCTATGTGCATTTATTGTGTATTTGCTGAGAGCTAGATGTGAGGCCATGGGAAACGGATCCCACAGAGGCTAACACACAGCCCTTGCCCTTGAAGAGTTAAAAGGAAGGTGTTTGGGAGCCTTGTGCAACGATACTCATGAAAGCAATTTCTACCAAGGCAGAAGCTTCACTATGGCTCACTTCAGTCAATGTAGCTCAAGATTCCATTTGGCCTTCCGGAGGTTTCTTGATAGGGTCAAATCCATTTTGACCAAGAGCTCGTACACCCTTGATACTATCCTCGCCTGGCCATGGGCAATTAACAACTTTATGACCCGACCTGTTAACTGATGATCAGAGAGAAGCAAACCCAGAGGTTTAGATCAGATTCTTATGAATAGAGTGAAATTCCAATGAACCTAGCTTTCAGCCTTGGGTAGAGAAAAGTGGATCCACCCTTAACGTGTGTGGGATTTGGGACCAGAGGACAAGTGAGGTCTTAGGCTTGTGGCCAGTTTTTCTCTTCTCATCTCTAATACAGCTATGCACTGTGAGGGACCATGCATACACCTCTGTAGACACAAGACATTCCGGACTCCGTGTCCTACCTGCCTCCATAGTACTCCTATCAGGAAAAGCACTCCTGTGGTTTATTTATCTCTAGGAAGAAAGAGACAGAGAAGAGGAGTACATGGGTTCCAGAAGCCAGCTTGGGGTCATCTGGGCAGGGAATCTCAGGGTACTAGCTACCCAGAGCCTTAGCTCAAAGAAGGATCATAGCCACTGGATGGGCACATCTCCTTGGATTCATGGACTAGTCATCACATAGAGAGAGGCCAGGCCACAGAAGGGCCAAAGCAGGTCTTTTTTATGAAGCAGGGTGCAAGTTACCTATGTCTAAGAGTGCTACCTGAAGAGGGTAGTGAAGGCAAAGTGTGCTCATAGGTCCTTGGTTCACTGAGAGAGCACACTCTCAGAGCCTTTTGGGTGAGCTGCTAGTCCTGACCCTGGCCATTTTGCCTGGTAAAGATTGTCATTGACAATGTCAGTAAAGTTACTAGCTCTGGTTCACAGTCAGACTTCAGAAAAAAGCTAAATATATTAAAATCAGAAATTAAAAAGGTGATATCACAGCTGACCCCACAGAAATATCATGGCTCATAAGAGACTACTATGAACAATTAGATGTCAACTAATTGGATAACCTAGAAGAAACAGATACATTCCTAGAAACGTATATACAATTCACCAAGACTGAATCATGAAGAGGTAGACCAATAATGAGTAAGGAGATGGAATCAGTAATCAAAAACCTCCCAATAAAGCAAAACCCACACCAGGTGGCTTTACTGGTAAGTTCTACCAACCATTTAAAGAAGAATTAATATGGATCCTTCTCAAACTCTTCCTAAAAAAATCTTGAAAAGTAAGGAACACTCCAAAGCCAGCATTACCCCAATAGCTAAGCCAGAAAAGAACACTACATGAAAAGAAAATTACAGGCCAACAGTATGTTTCATGAGTATAGGTGCAAAAGTCTTCAACAAAAATATTAGCAAAGTGCATTCAACAGCATGGTAAAAGAATCATACGCCACGATCAAGTGAAATTTATACCCGGGATGCAAAAATGTCTCAATATCTGTAAATCCTTCAATATGACATACCACATTCAATGAAGGATAAAAATCATATGTTCATTTCAATAGATGCAGAAAAAGCACGTGATAAAATTCAACATCTTTTCATAATAAAAGCCCTCAACAAATTAGGTATAGAAGGGATGATGTACCCCAACGTAATTAGGGCCATATATGACAAGGCCACAGTTAACATCATAGTCCATAGTGAAAAACTGAAAGCTTTTCCTGGAAGATTAGGGACAAGCCAAGGATGCTCACTCTCACCATTGCTATTCAACATAGTACTGGAAATCATAGAGCAAATAGGCAAGCAAAAGAAATAAATGGCATCCAAATCAGAAAGGAAGAAGTCAAATTGTATCCATTGATGGATGAATGGATAAAGGAGATATAACTCTATCTATCTATCTATCTACATACACATGCACACATACTCACACACACAAATATTTAATTAAACTAGCCCAGTTTAAGCCTGACTCAGAGGGAAATTTTTATAAAGGTCTTATAAGTTTTGATATTAATAATGTCTCTCTACAACTTATATATAGAAGGTCAGGAGGACAGGATTTCTGCTACTATCAAGTTTAGAGTTCTTATCATCATTTCATACCCCAAATGGATCTCAGGGCCCCATGTCTTGTGTGTGTGTGTGTGTATGTGTGTGTGTGTTTCCTAAATTACTAGACTGTGTACCATATGTTCTCTTTCTTCCTTTCCTATCTACACACATGTTCACAGGGTTGCTAAAAGCTGTATCTCCCCCCAAGCAAATTGTCCCAGGCCTAACAGCGGCTGGCCTCCCACTACGTGGTTAGCTGAGAGTAAATCCAATCACAGGAAATTATCATCCCAAAGTTACACCCTGCTCTGCTCTCAGGCCTCAAAGAGATAATGGTGGAGATTGGGAGAGGGCAGAACCCAAAATTATCTATCTGATTTCCCTCCAAATATATTGGATTACCAAACCATGTTAATTTTACTGGGCCTCTGAATCATCAGGACCCTGAAATCATAATACATCAAGATTAACCTGTGCTCTTCACCTCTCATTTAATTTTTTTTTTATGTTTTTATTTTTGAGAGAGGGAGACAGAGACAGAGCACGAGCAGGGAAGGGGCGGAGAGGAAGGGAAACACAGAGTCCGAAGCAGGCTCCAGACTGCAAGCCATCAGCACAGAGCCTGGTGCGGGGCTCGAACTCATGAACCGTGAGATGGTGACCTGAGCCCAAGTCAGATGCCTGACCGACTGAGCCATCCAGGCGCCCCCCACCTCTAATTTAAAAACACTTGTTTATTTTACCCCAAGCCTCTTAGTAATGGTTCCAAACCAATCTTGGAAAGGCATCCCATTTTGCTGTCCCTTGCGTACTCCCACCACAACCCAGGACCACTCCTCTCCTGGCCCCAAAGACCAACATTTCTTCTCATCCCAAACCCCACCCGCGATCATCTTCTGAATGTTTATATGAGGTGTTCCTTAGCATGCTGGAACCTTTCTGGGTATTAAGCCTCTGCAAAATAGGTCAGAATCTTACAGCATGTGAAATTTGAATATGTGGAAAGCTTTTTTCTCAAGTACATTTTGGCTCAAAGAGGAAAAGGATGTTTGTTAAAATGGTTAGTTATCTATAATAATTTATGTGTTCTAATGATATAATTTACACTTAACCATTCTTCATTTATTAATAGATTTTAGAGTAGTGTCCTCTCTCCCTCTCTTACCTGCTCTCTTTTCTCCTTTCTAAAAGATGTATATTAATTATAATTTCCAGACCTGGTTGCCTCAGAAGTAGATTAGTGGAGTTTTTCAACTGTTAAATTATTCTCATTCCTGAAGGGAAATCATCAGAACATCTATGTCAACAGCCATCTTGGAGAAAGACAAGATACTGAAGATGTTAAATTAAATTACACTGTGGTTCTAAGTTAAACTGTCTGAGACCTGACTTCCTCGATAGCTCTGATTCAGGCCTCCCAAAATGTCGCACACTATGACTCAGGCTTCCTTCTGGAAATGACAGAACTTCCTCACCACCCTGATCTAAGCTGCCTGTTTTGGTTGTCTGTGCTCTCAGGAAGGGATTTAGTTATATGTCACATTTTTTCCATGGTGGGCAAGGAAACCCATCTTTTGTTTTTCCAAAGGAAGAAACACACACACACACACACACACACACACACACACACAATGACACACTGAAAATTCTGAAAATTAATACTCAGGCAGAGAATCAATGCCATCATCCCCACCCTCCACAGCTCTGGAAAATAAATACATGATTTAAGAAGAGGGGATTGATTTTTTTAAGCATGTACCTCTCAAAGCTTCCTAAAATAAATGTTCAGGTTTCTAAGGAAAGAAATGTGCAGTAACTTTGCAAAGCTAATGTTTTATCGCTCAAGGTGGTCTTAAAAAGCTTCGATTTTGTTGGTAGCTAAACCCCAGTGCTGATACATTGCCCAGGGAATCGGCATTCCCTGTGTCTCTAAAGAGAATGTTTGTGGGAAGAGCAAATTTGGGGCAGAAGAGAAGAGAGGGAAGAATGAATAGAAGAAAGGGTATGGTTGCCAAAAATAGTTTGTCTTTCTGAAAGGTGCTCTATGCTGTCCCACAGCAGCCCCAAGTATAAATGTGTACCAATTTGTATATTACAATATACAAATATGTGTAACCCAGCACTCATTAAAAAATACTATTTACTGGAGTGAAAAGACCCAGAATATGAATTTGGTATAAACATTTGCCATATGGGGGGCGCCTGGGTGGCTTAGTCGGTTGAGCGTCTGACTTTCGCTTAGGTCATGATCTCGCGGTTCGTGGGTTCGAGCCCCGCGTCGGGCTCTGTGCTGACTGCCAGCTCAGAGCCTGGAGCCTGTTTCGGGTTCTGTGTTTCCCTCTCTCTCTGATCCTCTCCTGCTCACACTGTCTCTCTCTCTCTCTCTCTCCTAGAAATAAATAAAAATATTTAAAAAAATTAAAAAAAAAAACATTTGCCATATGGTAAATAAGGATTTATTTGGAGGGTAAAGATCTTGAGATTAGACACTTAGCCATATTTTTCTATTCTCCAGCTATGTTAAGGTGGAATTTTATAAATGATAAGTATATGTATATATATACATATATACACAGTATGTAATAAAGAATGGTATGCATATCTATTTACATGGCCTTATATTTGTTCTCTGAGATTTTTCATACATGATGATGGAGGAGAAGATTGCCCTATGTACTCCATCTCTTTTTTCATTCCTCACAATAACACAATGGGTGTCCGTCCTGAGTTACATTACCAGCTCCACTACTGGGTTACTGTAAGCTAGTAATTTCATTGAAAATGGGAGAAGGGATCAGATGACTTCTGAAGACATTTCCAATTTTGAAATTCTATTGTCTCAAGGTTTTTGACTACAGCCATGGAATTTCTCTTCCTCTTCTCAAAGGAGACACCAAGATGTATTGCCTGTTCTTATTGACAGTTCTTGACTATGACCTGGGGACCCCAGTCGCCCTGCCAAGCCCCAAGTTGTAGGAGACAGGGCTTAGGAACAGGGCACTCACCCACCCCACTCACTGGACCCCCCTCTCCACTGGCAGATCGGCTGGCCCCAGCCTAATTCTGAGTGGGGTGACGAGGTCTGCCAGGTCCTAAGGTACGGTTCTTATGTTCTTCCCTGATTGTTATTGATTTGTGTTTCTTTAAAATGATTTTATGAATAGGTAGGAGAAGACCCCATTCATGTCACACGCATTTTTGAGTGCTTGCTGTATGCTTAAATCACTGTGTCAAACACTGGGACTAAGACAGATGTGGGGGGTGCCTGGGTGGCTCAGTTGGTTAAGCATCCGACTTTGGCTCGGGCCATGATCTCGCAGTTCATGGGTTGGAGCCCCATATCGGGTTCTGTGCTGATAGCTCAGAGCCTGGAGCCTGTTCCAGATTCTGTGTCTCCCTCACTCTCTGCCCCTACCTCACTCGTGCTGTCTCTCTCTGTCTCAAAAATAAATAAACTATAAAAAACATTTTTTAAAAAACAGACAAACTTGAGCAAGACCTTGACCTACATGAGCCTCTGAGCAACTGTACAATTGTGTTTTAGATCAAGGAGGTAAAGGGATCAAAAATAGCTCCTTATCAACTAACAATGGCCTCTGAACTTTCACTTGTAAAGATTTATGTTTTGTCTTGTAAGTTTCTTGCACTTTGGGTGTGCTCTATTATAATTTTTTAAAGTACTTGGAAGGAAGGAGAAGCTCACGTTATGGCCCTGATGGAATGAGATGAAGAGGAGGAAGAGCTGGGAAGGGATGAAGAAACATCAGAGAGAGATAGGTGAAATTAACAAGAGGGGGGAGCATGGATCCCAAGAGGTAAATGCTTCTAGAAAACAAAAAGTTTGAAAACAAGCTTTCAAATTAATACACTAAACTAAGATCTGTATCCTGATGGTAGTCTATTATGCGTTGGTCAGCCAGGCAACTAAAATTCTTGTCATGTTCCAGACACTCTTCTAGGTGCTGGATATAAATCAATGAACATCATTACACTGCTTAGTGAAAGGAGCTTAAAATCTATAGAGAAAGAGAAAGGCAGGGAGGGAAAAGGAAGGTAATTTCAGAGCTTAATAATGACCAAAAACTAAGGGAATAAAAGAAAACAGTAGTACAGGGTGTGACTGGGAAGAACGGAAGTAGCTACTGTACTTGGGGTGATCAGAGAAGAATTTTCTAGGATGTAATATTTGAGCTAAGGCCTGAATAACAAGATACAGGTAACTTTGTAAATATTTGGGGGAAGAGTTCCAAGTTAAAAGAATGGTAAATGCAAAGACTCTCACAGTTTGGCTGAGGGTCAGAAAGAAGGAAGGTCTGTGTGATCAGAGCACAGTGGACAAGGGGAGAGAATGGCAGGAGGTGAGGCCAGGGAGGTGGCAGGGGTCAGCTCAAGCAGGGCCAACTGATGCAATCATCATCATCATCATCATCATCATCATCATCATCATCATCCGGTAAGCATTTATTGTACCCTTGCACCACGCTAACCACTTTCTGTGGGTTAGCTTCTAATCACATCTAGTTCAGGGGGTTGATGCTATTTCCAGTGGTCACGTAGCCAATCCCGCAAGTTAGAGCTGGGGCATGAGCCTCCCAGGGTCTGACCCCAGAATGAGTTCCAGTTCTCAAATGTTTTATTTGATTGCTATACCAAGGAAATAGGTGGCCTCAACATGTGTGGCCTCGTACACACATGAAGTGAAGCATGCCGAGTATCATCATCCAACTTGCAGCCTAGAAGGCACTACGAAAGGGACACTCTTTAAAAGTCTAAGTAAGAATGGAGAGCAGTGCCTGGGAATACAGCTGCCGTGTGGCGACTTTGTCCACTTCCAATGGGTAGAATGTCACTTCCCTTCCTTTGTCTACCACAACTCCCACCCTGCCCGATGCTACCCAATATGGTGCCAAACTCACTCCAGCATTTCTTTAGGACATACTTCCTGAGAGAGGCACTGGAGAAAGGTGGGAAAATTGCTAGCAGAGCATCAGGAACGCATGTTCTGGATTTACTTCTGTCTAACTCCCAGTGGGGGGTTTTTGGAGATGATCATTTCACTTTTGGGGCTTCTGTTTCCTCATATGTAAAACAAGATGGGCCCTATGTGAGGAAACATAACAGTAAGCAAAGGTAACTCAGGAGTCCCCAAAAGGTGCCCCAATCTTGATACTTTACTTTGTTAAGAACTTTATTTTTAAGTAATCTCTACACCCAACGTGGGGCTCAAACTCACAACACTGAGATCAAGAATTGCATGTTCCACTGACCAAGACAGCCATGGTGCCCCTAAACTTGATACTTTAAAGGAAATCATGATGTTTACTTGTTAAACTGCCATCCTCTAGAGCCCACTGAAATTTGTAGTGTGACTCATTTGGTGGGTAGCGTAATAGCCCCCAGGATGTCCACATGCCTCCCGATCCTGAGAATCTATGAGTCTGGTATCTTACCTGGTAAAAGGGGCCCTGCAGATGTGATTCAACTTAATATCTTGAGTTGGAGAGATTATTCTGGATTATCCAGTGGGACAATGTAGTCACAAGCATCCCTATACGACAAGATGGAGAGTCAGTGCCCAAGTGAATTGATATGAATAAGACTCATCCCACCATTGCTGGCTTTGAAGAGGGGGGAAGGGGCCATGAGCCACGGAATGCAGGCAGCTCTAGAATCACCGAAAAAGGCAAGGGAATAGATTCCGTCTTCAGAGCCCTCCCCCCAAGAGAAACCATCCCTGCCAACACCTCAACTGTAGTCCCATTAGACTGATTTTGGACTTTTGACGTCCAAAATTGTAAGACAATTAGTTTTGTTTGGGGCCACGTTTGCAGCACGTTTGCGGCAATTTGTGGAGATCGGAAACTCATACAGTTGGCCTGACCTTTGACAATGAATGTAAGTGTTAACTCTTCACCATAATGCCTCATAACAAAAACTCTAAGGAGAATTTCCAGTTTGTGCGTCATGACTCGGGTCCTTAAATTGGCGAGCAATGTTCTGCATTGATTCATTCAGACATGGTGGAGAAACTTTCTCTCCTACACACTCACTCCTCTTATTTTGACTTCTTCTACAACATCAGGTTGGTATTCCTATCTCCTAGGACACTGTTCTGCAAGAGGAAAATATAATAAAATCAAAACCCCAATCTAGCCGTATGCAAAGGTATCTGAGTCTTCTTTTAAAGAAATGTGCTATAGGGGCGCCTGGGTGGCTTAGTCGGTTAAGCGTCCGGCTTTCGCTTAGGTCATGATCTCGCGGTTCGTGGGTTCGAGTCCCGCGTCGGGCTCTGTGCTGACTGCCACCTCGGAGCCTGGAGCCTATTTCAGAGTCTGTATCTCCCTCTCTCTCTGACCCTCCCCTGCTCACGCTGTCTCTCTCTCTCTCCTAGAAATAAAAAAATATGTATATAAAGAAATGTGCTATAACTGGGTGTTGTATGTAAGCAGTGAATCACGGGACTCTACCCCCAAAACCAAGAGCACGTTGTACACACTGTATGTTAGCTAACTTGACAATAAATTATATTAGAAAGGAAGGAAGGAAGGAAGGAAGGAAGGAAGGAAGGAAGGAAGGAAGGAAAAGAGAGAGAGAAAGAAAGAGAAAGAGAGAAAGAAAGAGAGAGAGAGAGAAAGAGAGAGAGAGAGAGAGAGAGAGAAAGAAAGAAAGAAAGA
>JAESUZ010004612.1:0-143284 GCA_017311185.1 Proteles cristata cristata
GCTCGATTTTCCTAAGCTATAATTCTGTTTGGGTCACTTGTGAAAAAATTCTATTTTGATAAAAGAACTACGTACTCTGTCAACTTTCCAGGGAGTTTTTGTTTTTGTTTTTTTCTTTTTGTGAATGCAGTTGGATTTTTTTGGAATCGCAGGAGATACCAAATGAAGCACTTGGGGAGTTGTCATTCTGAAATCATTTTGCTTGGGTGATGTAAAAACAGAAAACGGAAAGTGAGTTCATATGAGTAGAACTTGCTTAGGGACTAGCTCAGACTTTGTGGTGGGATATGGGGTAAACGGGGCGCAAACTCCATTGAAGATAATTAGTCAAACTTACTTTGCCTCAGGCCTGTCTTCACAAGAGTGACACTCCTCAGCTTTGGAGAAGTATTATTTTTCGAGGAGGACTTTAAAAGATAAGAGCTAAGTGCACGGGTGTAGAAGCGTCCAAAGTATCAAAGTATTTTGAGTTCCTTAATAGTTTTTGTTTTGCTTTTGCGCATCAGCCAGGAAGCAAGAAATTATTTTCATGCTGAATATGGGTTGAGAGCCCAATTTTAGGATAATGGGCAGTTTCGTTCCTCTTAACATAATTGGATATTATAAAAATTGAGAGAACAGCTTGAATGATGCCATTGATTTCTTAGTACAGGCTCTTAGTTCCTCTGTTGAACCCATGAGTAAAAATGAAATTTGAAGATATGATATCAAAAGAATTTTTTTCAATTCCAAGGTGTTGTCTCAAAGGATTCCTCATTTTAGAGTATGGTGAAGTTAAAAAAAAATTACTTGGATTTATCACTAATGAGGGCATGTAATTAAAAAAGTTTTTTAAACCCATGCAGAAAGTAAGTAGACTGCTGCAGATTTAAAATATTTGTGCCAAGATTTGTGAGAATAGAGATAATGATGAGAATTTTTAATTGGAACTTAAGGGTGATTTATGTTATCAACTTCATTATTTAATTCAATGTCACTTGAAAAATAGCATTTAAATTTTCTGTTCCTAGTTTTCTTCTATAAAGTGCAATCAGTAGTGCAACATATTTTATGTAAAATTGGGTTTTTAAATATTTGCTAGACTTCTTAAGCATAAAATATTACCCAATACTAATACTTATATGTAAATCTATTATATGGGACTTTTTTTTTTTTTAATGTTTTACTTATTTCTAGGAGAGAGAGAGAGACAGCGTGAGCAGGGGAGGGTCAGAGAGAGAGGGAGTCACAGACTCTGAAACAGGCTCCAGGCTCTAGACTGAGCTGTCAGCACAGAGCCCGACGCGGGGCTCGAACCCACGAACCGTGAGATCATGACCTAAGCGAAAGTCGGACGCTTTAACCAACCAAGCCACCCAGGTGCCCCTATATGGGACTTTTAAAAGTTTGGACCCCTATATGGGACTTTTAAAAGTTTGGACCTTATAATCTGCAGAAACCTGGGCAAAAGTTTTGAAAATAAGAAAGGCCAAGTTCAGAGTTAACAGTCATTAATGATCTTGTAAATTCTATTTTCCTCATTTTCCTTGAAGGATTTTCTTTCACTGTTGCTTCTTTATACTTTCTAGATGCCAATCATGCTAGTTTTAGTGTTTGATCATGGTATCTATACTGTCAATAGAAAATTCACTTGTGAAAACTACCCTCTTTATCTTCTCCCAGATGTTCTATCTGAGGGATTGTTTAAATTTCACTTATTGAATGTGCTGGAACCAGAAGTTACTACTAAATAGAAAAGTTATTGCAATTTTCACAAACTAGAGGAAAACATAAATTTGCCTTAGGATATTTTATTAGCATTTTTATATTACTGCAGGGACAGTTAAATATAGTATGTATAGTTTCAAACTATTTTTAACGTTCTAACAACTTTATTTGCTGCAATATTAAACTCAGTAATAGGTGTACAGCCTCATTTAAAAATACCTGTTTGTGGAATGTTTTTCAAAAAAAACTTGCCCTTAAATGGGCAAAAGATGAAAATTTTACCCTGAAACCTTCTAATTGAATATATAGGTAAATATTTGATATCAGGTATTATTTTGATGTGATCTTACATATGAGGATTTTTTTGTGTGTTTTTGTAGGGTTACTGTCAAGTACTTTTTACTTTTAAAAAAAGCTTTTCTTTGGGGTGCTTGGGTGGTTCAGTCAGTTAAGCACCTGACTCTTGATTTCAGCTCAGGTCATGATCTCGTGATTCATGGGTAGAGCCCTGGGTCAGGCCCTGTGGTGGCAGTGCAGAATCTGCTTGGGTCTCTCTCTCTCTCTCTGTCTCTCTCTATCCCTCTCCCTGTCTGCCCTTCCCCTGCATGTGCACGCTCTCTCTCTCTCATTAATAAGTAAACAGTTTAAAAACTTTTCTTTAAAAAAAGACCTTTTAGTCCTCAGACTTTTATTTAGTTCTTAAATTTATTTTATTTTTATAGAGAGATCACAAGTAGGGGAGAGGGGTAGAGAGAGAGAGCCTGACATGGCGCTCAATCTCACTACCATGAGATCAACACCTAAGCAGAAATCAAGAGTCGGTTGCTTAACCGACTGAGCTACCCAGGTGCCCCAGGAGGCCTCAGACTTTTATATTTGAAAGAACTGGAAATGAGCAATTTATTAAGCCTTTTCCGTAAAATGCACTAATTTAATTTAGAGCATGTGATGTAATTTATTTATTTATTTATTTATTTTTAAATTTTTTTTAATGTTTTATTTATTTCTAGGAGAGAGAGAGAGACAGCGTGAGCAGGGGAGGGTCAGAGAGAGAGGAGTCACAGACTGAAGCAGCCTCCAGGCTCTGAGCTGGCAGTCAGCACAGAGCCCGACGCGGGGTCGAACCCACGAACCGCGAGATCATGACCTAAGCGAAAGTCGGACGCTTAACCGACTAAGCCACCCAGGCGCCCCTGATGTAATTTATTTTTGCTCTAATCAGAGAGTTGTCTTTATACTAAACGAATTTACAGAGTAATAATTGGCTATTTTGACAAATGTAGGTAATGTAGACTATGCCCAGAAATGATCCTTTGAATGCTAAGTGTTGGACTAAGTTTACAATATCCTATGGAAATGATATTTACCTTATAAAAGACATTTATTTTATTTTATTTTTTTTTAATTTTTTTTTTAATGTTTTATTTATTTCTAGGAGAGAGAGAGAGACAGCGTGAGCAGGGGAGGGTCAGAGAGAGAGGAGTCACAGACTGAAACAGGCTCCAGGCTCTGAGCTGGCAGTCAGCACAGAGCCACGCGGGGCTCGAACCCACGAACCGTGAGATCATGACCTAAGCGAAAGTCGGACGCTTAACCAACTAAGCCACCCAGGCGCCCCTTTTTTTTTTTTTTTAAATTTTTTTTTTAATAAAAGACATTTATAGTGTGTCTGCTTAAGGACGCCTTCTTAAGCATGCCTGTAAGTAAATGTGTTAATACATGTTGTTCACATGATGTATTGAAGGGTTTAATTTATATCCTATGCTTCTCTCCCCTCTTCCTCCTTTTTATAATTGTCAGTAGTTGGCCTTTAGCCACATACTGTGAGGAAACTTTTAATGCATGATTGAGTGGTAGTTTTTTCCTAGTCCCTTATCTGATGGGGGACAGGGAGATTGTCCTGTAACTCTTCATACATGTTAAATATTGTTGTGAACGTTTGGTTTTAATCAATCAGTCTGCTATTTATAAAGGGGGAAACACTTTAAAAATTCTTGAGATGTTGTAAGTCATTCTGTTCCCCCCTTCCCACCCTGCCTCTAACGCTACTGTGAGGAATGGAGACAGTGAAGGTAAAGAAGCATTGTAGGGGTTCGATTAGGTGTATAAAGGGAGTATAGTCGTTTTGATATAAAACATGCTAAATTAATCATTGTATAGCTTTTCCTTCAGCTTCTAACTTTGCCTTTTTATTAGTACTTGTGACTGAAGAGTTAAGAGGAGCAAACTGCCAGGAGAAACATATGGGAACCTTTAATCAGTTTACATATTATTGCTGATGGCTGAGGACGATAAGCAGTTTCACATTGATGATCATTTTCGGTGATCACATGTAGAGCTCCAGACTTTATAAGGTGGAGGACAGATGCTCAAGTGAAAAGTGGGGAAGGATTTTCAGATTCACAGTCATTGTTGAGAAAAGTCAAGATTACCCATCTTTTTTTTTTTTTTTAATGTTTTTTATTTATTTCTGAGAGAGAGAGAGAGAGAGACAGCGTGAATAGGGGAGGGGCAGAGAGAGAGAGGGAGACACAGAATCTGAAGCAGGCTCTGAGCTGTCAGCACAGAGCCCGACTCGGGGCTCGACCCATGAACAGCGAGATCATGACCTGAGCTGAAGCCGGCCACTTAACCGACTGAGCCCCCCCAGGCGCCCCTCAAGATTACCAATCTTGGAAACACATTACAGTATACCAGTTACAATCCTGTATCCTCTATTTTCCAACACTACCAATTTTGAATATCCTGTGGCCCTAAACACACTAGTGTGTGTCCAATCATAAATCCTAACTTAGGCTAGAAAATTGGTCACTTAGAGTTTAACTGAAGGATGAAAAAGCTGATAATCTTTTTTCTGTATTGTAACACCTTGTTATTAATTTTTTCAGGCCTAGTGCTATTCACTTAGTTTTATGTACGCCCAGCTCTATAATTGAAGAGAAATTAAGAGAATGAATCCTTGAGAAGCTAGAATCCCATTGAGAGAGGTCTGAGGCAAATAGAAGCTAATTGTCTAGATATATTAATGTTTCTTTCTAAACGATTCTGTAAAAGGTTCTAGAGGAAGTCAAGCACGTTTGTTCTAGTTTCAACCTAGTGCAGTCTTAACTTTGATCAGTTTAAGTATGGAAGTTTGCATTAAGGTTTCTTTTGAGAGCGGGGTTCTGTTTAAAATAAAAAGTGTAATATCCGTGATTTTTAGCATATTTGATTTTATCACCATTCTGCTTAAATTCTTACAGTGGTTGGGTCTTTTTATTATGATTTTTTAAGACTTTTCTTTATCCAACACCAGCTTCATTCTTCGCTTCGCTTCTCACTCTTTCTCTCGCTTTCCATGTCAACCCTGCATTCTAGTCCTACTTAAATTGCTTAATATTCCCTGAGAGGAAAATGTTCTCTCACATGTCCCTTCCTTGGCACATGGAACTGCTGTCCTTCTTACCATGCTGGGCAGAACTCCACTCCCTTGGGACCTTGGTCATAACTCCATAAAAGCATTTATTTTGTTGTTTTTAACTATGGCCTCCCTTGAGAACAGAGACCGTCTAACTTACACGACTTGGTGTTCATCAAGTATTCAAATGTCTGTTGAATAATTGCATTTAGAATTTGAGGAGGAGTAGAATTACTTGAGTGCACACTCATGTGAATAAATCATCCCAGATCTAGTCTGTGCAAAGTATTTTTAATGACATAGCGTCAGGCTAAGTACGTGGAAGGCACCCAGTGGCACTTAGCATGAAGTATAATAAAGCCAAAAGATACATGGAAAACATTAGAGTAAGTTCTAGTGTCTTAAATGAAGTGTCACACTGGATTCAATTGTTTCATCCTTAAAGTTGCTTGTGAAAGCTTTTAACAATACTTTCATCCATTGTTGATTGGCCATGGAAAAATTTCTTCATATATGATTAAAGCTAACAGACTCAAAGTGACCTCCGTATGTCAAAGTATACAATGTATTGACACCCACTCATAGAGGTTAAAAAATGGGCCCTGGGAGCTGCCCTGCCTGAATCCCTACCCCTTTGCAGCCCGTCAGTACTGGGTGATCTTCTGTAAGTTACTTAACCATTCTGCACCTCCTTTTTCTTACCTATAAAATGAGGATGTAGATAATCCTGCTTTACGTGACTGTGATAAAGCGTATATGTGAGGTAATGTATGTTGAGCACGTAAGAGAATGCCCAACACAACAGAAAACAATAAATGTTAGCTCTAATTAATTTCTAGTGGCTTCTGATTTAAACAAACGAATGTTTATTGTGCACCATTTAAAAATAATTGCTTTATTATGGGAGTATCTAATTGAAAAGAAAGTTAAAGTTAGGGTTTTTTTAAATAGTTTGTTTTTGAGACAGAGAAACACAGTGTGAGCGGGGGAGGGGCAGAGAGAGAGAGAGACAGAATCCGAAGCAGGCTCCAGGCTCCGAGCTGCTGTCAGCACAGAGCCTGACGCGGGGCTTGAACCCACCGACCGTGAGATTACGACCTGAGGTGAAGTCGGATGCTCAACTGACTGAGTCATGCAGGCGCCCCAGTTAAAGTTAGTTATGTCTTTAACCTAGCAACTGTTTCACCTCCTCACTGACCCATTCTCCCATCTCCCCGTGAAGTATAGACGGTTTCTGTCCAGTGGGTCAGCGACGATGTGGGAGACTTGAAACTGTGTCCTTCTCATTTCTACAGCAGAGCATTTTTGTTCCCCTGACCTGTGAGGTTCTTGCTAGTGCCCACGAGAGAGGAGGGAGAGAAACAGCAAGGAGCAGAATCCAGCAACAAGTTCCTAAACAAGTCCTTACCTGCACCACATAAATCCTCAACTTTCATGCTCCTTAGCAGACGAGGGTGTACAGCATTTTTCCTTGTTTACATTTCCCTTTACTATTTTGGTTTGGAATAATGGATTTTTTTAAAATCTGAATTTACATTTATTTCACAAAGGTATATACACATTTACTTTAGTCAGTGAGCTTGTTTTTTAAGCTCATTGTTTACCTTTATATACGTGCAGTGAGGGAAATCAGTAGGGTATCATTTGTGTTAGTGCTGTGCCCTATGATAGCCTGTTAAATATGCCCGTTTAGGATGCAAAGAAAATTTTAAAGGAAGAAGAAATTTGTATTCCAATATGTTTTATAAAGGGTGGTTATTTTTTTTCCATGTTTATTTTGAGAGAGAGCAGAAGAAGGGCAGAGAGGGTGGGGGAAGAGAGAGAATGAATCCCAAGCAGGTTCCATGCTCAGCGCAGATCCTGACGTGGGGCTCGATTTCACAACCATGAGATCATGACCTGAGCAGAAATCAGGAGTCGGACACTTAACCAGCTGAGCCACACAGGTGCCCCAAGGTGGTTATTCTTATAACAGATAATGACCAGTGTGTCCTTATAGCCTCATTGACTTTCTCTCTTCCGTGTAGTGAGATATAATGGGTGACTTTTAAAAATCTCGTCACTAAAGGAAGGACTTTAACAAGCCATTTTGGGTGTTCATGCTGCTGAGGGTGATTGGCACACGAGGGACTATGATGGAAAGAGAAGTCAGGCATCGTCTTTATGCACTGGTGACCTCCCGGTGAGACCGGAGGCTGAGGGGCAGACGTGGGAACCGAACACTGGAAATAAGACTGTAAGAGTGCTGGATTTTGAATAGAGTGAGCAAACAAAGTAAGAGAAGCGCAAGGAACCCTTTTTAAATGTCAGTGGTGTGCCGTGTGGCAGCCTGCTGTGGGACATTTGAGTGCTCGTACAGACTACTTGGTACACTTTGCATCATCTTGTAGTTAGAAGACTAGTTTAACGTTAGCAAAATTTTGCATAAGTGCCATGGTGGAAACTTTTAAAATATTTCTTGTGCCTCCCTGAAAATTACAGGAGGTTAGTCATGCTAGGAAAACAACTTCTAGAATAAGTACAATTTTGACGAAACCGATTTTCTGTGTACAAACCTGGACACTGTTAGTGTTTAGTGTTATCTAGCCTTGAAATTTCATTTCCCTTAAACAGCATGCCTTTCTGTGTTTGTCAGGCCAAACAACTTCTTGTTTTACTTCTTACCTCAGTTTTTCTTCCTCATTGTTACTGTTAGTATTAATATTATTATTATTTACTCAGAAAAGAGAAATACTATTGGGACATTTTCAGATGCCTCAGAAATGCTTGGTTATGTAGAGGAGTAAGTCAGATTTTGTGACTTTCCCAGTTGGGTCTCCCCAGTAGCATCTACCCCATGCTGACCTTCACCCTTCCTTGACTTAGAAGGTTTCTAATTGTTGGAAAGAACTCATTGATCTCAGTCTATTTCCCATTCTAACTTTCACTTACTGGCCCTTGGCAGTCTAGGGCTATATATGTACAACTTACTCTTCTTACACAAGATAACTCTTCAAGTGTTTGAAAACAACTATTAAATCCTACTTGAGTCATCTTTTTGCCACCATAAGGGAAGAAGTCCTAATTCTTAAAAGATATGCACATGACCTGGCTTACAGATCCTTCTTCATCCACATCACTCTCCTGACAAAGTCTTTCCGTCAGCATACCTCTTCAGATATGGAGACCAGAACTGAACGGACTGCTTCAGATGTGGTCTGACCATGGCCGAATACAATGAAGCTATTATCTGGATACTGTACTTCTGTTGACGCAGCCTGAAATTTGCATTACATTTTTTGGCAGCCACACTACCCTTTGATCATATTGAGCTTCTGGTCAGCTAAAACCCTGTCTCCTTCTCATGTGAGCTGCCCTAAGTCTGATCTTTCTTCTTTATTTGCCAGCTGATGCTTTGAAAGTAAATGCAGAATATGGGGTCTTGCATTGCTATGAAAGTTTAAATGCGTATATCTTTATCAGATTTCATTCCATTTAACTGTCGGGAGATACGAGCTAACATTTGTCTGCAACAGCACCGTTTTCATGGTGCTTTCACATCTACTTTAATCTTCGTAACACCCACCCAAAAGAGAAAACTACCTTCCACTAAATCAGTAATTGGCAGATCTGGGACTTTGTCATGGGTTTTTTTGTTTTCAGACCCCATGGTCATCTTATCGCTATTCACTTAGTAAGCACTTAGCACGCCCTTTAATAATGGGGCCAGCTCTATGTGGTGCTGGTGCGTCCGTGAGCAAGACAGGTTACAGGCTCTGCCCTGTGGTATTGGTGGCCCCGCACATAGTTACTGGCAGTTACTGAACGTGTTGTATGGGTAAGGCAAGATGGGAGATAGCATTATTGTTCAGGGTATCTGCTGCCTTTCCTTACCCAGGGCCTCTCTGTAGGAGGATTCTGTTTCCCACTGCGTTGATATCAGGTTGGGACCCTGGGCTTTCCAGGGCCAATAAAACATTAGAAGAAGTGACCTATTCCTTGTTTGAGCAGATGTTCCCATCTTGTGGTTTTGGCAGTGGCTCTTTTCCCTCCTCAAGGAGAGCGCAGTTTTGGTGAATGCATTAAATTCTACGGGTTAACGGTAGTTGGGGAAAAGGAGAATCCACGTATGGAAAGGTCTGTGAAGTTGGGGCTCTTTGCTGACCTTCACATCGCCACTGGGCTGAATCAGTCAGTATGTTGTAAATGCCACATCTACAATCCAGCTACCACTGTCACAGCTCATCATCCAGAATTTGACCAGCGTGTTTTCTAACTCCTCGTTGAAATCACCTTTTGTACAAAAATGTTTAAATGGGCTTCTACAGAAAGTCAACAGAAACTTCTTTCATAAATGCATCCATGAGCACCCACGAAATAACCCAAGAATTTGCCTAGTTGAACTGTTCCTCGAGCGTATCCAGAGAGGTGGGGGCCCGGGTTCCGTATCAGTTATGTCTGTGAGCTTTCGGGTTTCCCAGCTTCACAGCTGTGTGTGCATCTCACTCTGCAGGGTGCCGGGTGAGAGACAGAGCCCAGGCTGGGAGTCTGCGAGGAGAAGCTAAGGAATGTGTGTCCGGGGCTCGGGGGAGCACTCGAAGCCTTGGAAATAATTCCACGGAAAACTTTCTGTGAATATACATGGTGGTGGGCTGTAGCTTTTGTCACATGATCAAAGGGAATCATGATTCCCTTGGAAGGTCACCAGCCCCATTGTGGAGTGAAATAGAAGTGGAACAAAGACCTGGAAAATGCCTGTATACAGGGACAGGGGGCACAAGAACCCAGAAGGGAAGCCGAGAAGGAATCATTGGAAACGGTTGAGGACCAGGAGCAAGTAAATGTTAGAGAAGCCAGCTCCTGATTAATCATGGTTTTTTAACCTGATTTTTTAACCTGATTTTAGAATTTTGCCTGAATTCTCCATCCATCCTCATGGTACTTCTTTATGGTTCCTTAGAAGTAACCAAACTTACAGATACATTTAATGTCTTAGGATACAATTTTTCTTGATCTATAAATATGAATTTAAAGCAATTCCTTCTTTTTCTGTCTCCTTTTTATTTTGGGCTTCAGTTGCTTTTTTTTTCTTTTTTTCCCCTTAATCTTTTTTTACCCTTCCCAGATTAAAGATCATTCTTCTGGTTTAACAAGGCTGATTCCAGATCAGAGTGAAGCAGTCTTTTAGGGTCTGTGGACAGTTGATCCCAAGTTAAGGAAGCTGGCCTTTATTTTTTGGGTCTTGTTAAAATTTTCCTTAGCACTTCTAGCAAACTTGTACCTTTTTAAAAACAACTTTACTGAGATATAATTGTTACATAATAGATTGCACATATTGAAAGGGTACAGTTTGGGGCACCTGTGTGGTTCATTTGATTAAGTGCCCAACTTTTGACCTCAGCTCAGGTCGTGATCTCCCAGTTCGTGAGATTGAGCCCCACGTTGGACTCCACACTGACAGTGCGGAGCCTGTTGAATTCTGTCTCCCCTCTCTCTCTCTGCCCCTCACTTGCTCTCTCCTCTCTCTTTCAAAATAAATAAGCATCAGAAAAAAGGAAGTGTACAGCTTGATAAACTTCGACATATATGTATTCCCATCAGACCATCAGCACTGTCAAGATACTGAACATCTCTGTCACTCCCAAAAGTCTCTTGGTAATGCCCCCCACTACTCTCCAGGCAACACTCTTCGCATTCATTGGCGTGTCCTAGAGTAAAGTATATACTCTCTGTTAGTCCTGCTGCTTCCTCCCGCAGGATTATTTTGAGATTTATCCTTGTTGTGGTGTGCATCGATAGTTGATTCCTTTTTCATTGCTAAGTAGAATTCCATTGTATGGGTGTGTTGTAGTTTGTGTGTTCCTTCACCTCGTGATCGACATTGGGTTATTTCCAGTTTGGGGCTTTTACAGATAGAACTGCTGTGAACATCCATGTACATGTCACTGTATGGACGTATGTCCCTATTTTTCTTGGTAAATACCTAAGAGTGGAGTGGATGAATCAATCTTAGCTACAGGTGTGGGGGTATGTGGAGGGGGTGTGTGTGTGAGTGTGTGGGGGTGGAGAGAGAGCGAGAGAGAGCGAGAGACTTTAAAAAATCAGCTCACACGATTGCTGACAAGTCTGGAATCCACAGGACAGGCCAGCAGGCCGGAACCCCTGCAGGAGAGTGACGGTGTGGTCCCGAGTGCCGCGTCTGCGGCTAGGCTGGCAGGCCAGCAGCTCAGCAGGGCTGCTGTTCCTGATGTGAGACTGAATTCCTTCTTCCCCAGGAAACCTCCATTTTTTGCTTTGAAGGCCTTCAGCTGATTGGCTAGAGCCCAGGCACCTTATGATGGGTAATCTCCTTTACTTAACATCAGCTGATTGAAACTGTCAGTCATGTCTACAAAATACTTGCACAGCAACATCTAGACTAGTGTTTGACCAGATGGCTAGGCACAGAACCTAGCCAAGTTGACACAAAATGTAACCTTCCCAGTGCCTAAGTGTGTCCTATTTTTAGTACTATTATAGAGGATGCATATTTTTTAAGTTGTGTTCCTGATTGTTGCTAATTCACTAGTTTGTTTTTGGTTTTTTTAACTAGCCTTTTCATGATTCTTAAAACAGATGAATGGCAGTATTTTCATTGTACTTGAGGATTACCTTCATCTTTGTAGACTTGTCCTTTTGTTTATTTATTTTTTTACTGTTTGTTTATTTTGAGAGCACGCACGCATGCGCTCAAGTGAGTAGGGGAGGGGTGGAGAGAGAGAGAATCCTAGGCTGACTTTGCAATATCAGCACAGAGCCCGATGCAGGGCTCAGTCCCAGGAACTATGAGATCATGACCTGAGCCGAAATCAAGAGTCAGATACTTAACCAGCTGAGCCACCTGGGCTCCCCTACATCTATCCTTTTAAAAACAGCAATTATTTTAGACACTTCCTACTGTTGTTATTTAGCCTCTCACTTTGCTTATTTGTCGGAATCACGTGACAGAAATGGCAGTTTCATTGCAAGAGTCTTTTCATTTGAGTATTTCTTTTTATTATCATAGGATTAAACCATTCTTACATAGTTCAGAGATTAAAGATAGAGTGGATTTGAAATCTAGAATCTAGTTACTTGGCATAGTGGAGGTGCTGATCCCCTTTTAGAAAGGAAAAAGAAAGTTTGGGAGAAAAGATACAAGTTCATATCTTAGGCATCATCTTTATGCCATTCTTTCATTGATCAAGTCATTTAACTTTTCTTGAGCCTCAGTTCCTCATCTGTCAGATGGATGAAAATCTATCTCATGGAGCCATCATGAAGTTAGGTGGGGTGCTTTGTAGAAAGAGCCTGGAATAGTCCTTTTACACCGAACAGCTCCCACTACTATATTACCTTTATTTAACAAATATTTACCACTATTGGCGTTTCTTTATGAATTTAGAACAACTTTGTCAATTTCTCCAAAAAACACTCTTCTGAAGCCACTGTGCCAGGCTCTCGAATTATAGGAGTAAAGAAGGTAACCGAGGTTCTTGCTCTTTTAAAGCTTCTATCCTGGCAGGTTATGACAGGAGAGGCGGGCCGTAAACAAGTGGAGGAATAAGCAGACCACGTAATTTCAGGTGATAAGAACTGAGAAGAAAATCAGAGAGAGGGGACACGGAATTACTGGGGTGGGGAATCCCCTTCCAAGCGGGCGGGTGGGAAGAAAACCTCTGAGGAAGTGGCCTTTCAGTAGAGGCCCCAGAAGGATTCGCGGGAGCCAGACGTGTGACCCGCATGAACCGTGTCTGATGGAGAGATGGGCGAGTGCACGGCGTCTGAAGAGGGGAAGAGTGGGTGCACTGGGGTTGCCGAGAGGAGCCCCAGAGACCAGGAGGGAAGGCAGGGCGGCCTGTGTCGTGCCCGACGGGCCCCGCTAAGGAGGCCGGATCTCGTTCTAAGTGTGGTGCGAAGCCACTGGAGGGTTTTCCGGGAAAGCATGGAGCGATTATTTGATGAAAATGTTCCATGGACCCTTGGGAATATGAACGACCCTGGCTGCGCCAGCTGTGTACTTTAGCGTGACTTGGATTCCTGCTTGCCCAAGAAACACTGGAGTAAACGCCTTACTTTTTCTGATCTATAAATTCTAGCCAGATTGTATTAAAGCCAAGTTATCAAAAGCAAATATCATTTTATATCTCTGAAAGTTTACTATAATGTCTTGTGCACTTGTATGTATTTTCAAATACGGTATTTTGTGGATTTTTTTTTTCTTTCGGAAGTACAAGTGGCAGTTGACTGGTGTAGCAGTAAAGGGCACAACTTTGGTTTTAGGTGTGAGCACAATTATCATATGGAACCTTTTGGTAAATATTAACAAATCTTGATATGGCTTTCCTTCACAGAATCATGGAATTGTTGAGCCGAAGGGACCTTAAGGATTTTTTAGTCTTAATTCCTTTTATAGAGGAGGCAGTTTAGAGCCAGAGAAGTTAAATGGGTCACATTATGTTAGCATAAGAAATAAAAGGAGCCTGGTTTTTATGATCCGCCAGTTGCGGGATGAGAGATTCTTGAGACAGAATGTGGAACCAGGGAAAAGACCGTGACATCACTTTGCTTTACATTTGCCACCGCCTTCTCTGTTGTTTATTTTATACCTGTGCCGTTTTACTCACATCCCTGAACTGAGGAAACAGATGAAGCCGCCAGGCCCTGCCTTAGCATGGAAACAGACATGTAAATAGCTTGTGTGTTACCTGCCGCTCTAAGACAAGCTTGGTGGGCTGTGGGTGTTAAGTGACCAGGATGTTTGAGTGACTACCAGTTCAGAGTCTGGTTACCTGCAGGATTGGGTGCTTGGCCCCTTTGTGAAGTTTACATGATGTTGTTCCAGCTGTGTGGCCCTTTCTGTCCTTTTTCCTTTCAGCCATGGCCTTGGGATACACAGAAGCCATTTTGAAGTCTGTGTGTCAGACCCTTTCTGACCAGTAAGACTTGACAGCTCTGCTCTGCTCCTGAGAGCACTGAGGCCGCCGAGTGTCCCCACGGATGCCACCAGCCACCGTGATGGCAGCGGGTCTCGTTTTGCATGGGAATCCCTAAGAATACTTGCTTCCTCCTCTCAAGTGATGCAGACTTCATTAATTCTTAATTTTTGAAAAATTCCTGAAGGAAATAGAAACAACCACTTTTTTATTTTGACTCATTTACCTTTTTGCGATATTTTATTTTGGGGATGTGGCCATTCCTAAGAGGACCGACACGTGAAATTCGTCACGGACGCTGTAACATGTCCTGGATGTTAAAGCCCCCGGCACGCATTGGGAGAAGGGGTAGCTGTAGTTACCGGAGTAACGGTGCTTTCCTTCTCAGCCTTTCTCTTTCAAGAGCTTGTTATTTTCTGTGTAACCCAAACATGTCCCCTGGGCGAGTATGTTTTATTCTTGCCCTTGGTTTTGTATTATAAAGTTTGATTAAAAAGGGAAGATGCGAACTTTTTGTCTCCCATACAAAGAATGTGCCTATTTGCAGGGGTTGATTTGTTCATTTGTTTGCTCGGTAATGAGATGCAGCTCCATACCCCTGAGCCTACCTCAGTGTGAAGAATAATATCAGTATCTTTCATCTACGAGATCTGTCTTTTGACATCGCCTGTGTGAGAGTGTGCGTAAAATCAAAACCTGCAAATATAACATACGTTGTCAAGAATATTAGATGATCAATTCCTGATGACTGTACTATATTTTCACAGAATATTAGAAAACAACCAGTTTTGACAGTCTAATCTAGTAGGTGATCTAGCATTCTCCCTCTCTCGGGTCATCTGAAGATAAAATTATCCATCTCCATTATCTCCTGGGCTTTATGAGGAAGAGAGGTAGAATTTTAGACATATGAACTGAAAGGATTGGACCTAACAGTCTAAAAAATGATAACACCAACTTGTGTGAATAACTGTTCCACCGCCCCCCCCCACTTTATTTGGTGCAGGTTGAGGAACTGAACCATGGAGGTGTTTTCTATGAAAGATGAATAAGCTGTCTATTGTGAATGATTTTAGCTGGCGTAGAAAACATCTCCGGCTGCACTAAATATACAACTATCCGCTCTCTGAAGGTGTCAGCAATTACTAGTGCTCTTTCTCAGCTGACAGTGGGGGGTGAGAACGGGCTCCGGGCCCGGCTGCAGGGTTCAGGGCCCTGTCCCCAGCCGCTGTGGGGCTCCGAGCGGACTGCTTTCCGTCTCTGACTCCTCATCTACAAAACAGGGTCCTACCGGCACCTCGCTACCAGGGCTCTTAGAGGGTCAAGGAGTTCCTGCACGTGAGCCCTAAGAACGTGGCCGCAAGCACGGTAAGCGCCGGGTGCTGGCAGCTCCTGGCACTGCGGCTCGGCCGGCAGGCATCTCAGCGGCCGCTTCTGCTGGTGACGTTTTCACGGGGAGGTTGGCATTTGAACTGGGCCTTGAAGGATAAACAGGATTTGTAAAAGGGAAATTTGAGGAATGGTGCATGGGAAACGCTGTGTGAAAAAAGTTGAAAGAGGAGGTAAAGAATCGTCTCTCCTGTTCTCCTTCCATTTATTGCACATTAGCTGCATGCCTGCTGCTGAGCTCCGTGTTTGGCGAACATTTCACTAGTTTCATCAGTCCTCACAGTAACCCTTCAAGATAGGTGTTTTCAGTTCTCGTTTCACAAATGGGAAAGTAGCCACAGAAAAGTCAAGTCCCTTTCCCAGAGTCACAGAGTTAAATGCTGGTCTAGTTCTGTCTGATTGTAAAGCTCTCACATTTCTTAATTATTGTCCAGTACTTCTTCCTACGAGTGGACTATTGGAAGAGGATTCCAAAAGTTATATATATATATATATATATATAATTTAAAAGGGCAAAGGCTCTGTGTTGGAGTTGGAGACATGAATAGAAGTATGGCATTAGGGATGCGTGTGATCATTGTGTCACACTGAGACACTCTGGATACCATGTACTACGCTCGTCATTGCAAAAGATGGAGGAGAAATGTGTGCCAGCGCCTGCGGAGCGGTTTTCCCCTGCCATCCTAGCTGTATGAAAGCATGGGTTTTTTCTGGACTGAGAGTGACAGTATTTTGGTTGTTAAAGTTTTTATTTTTCTTACAACGAATTATGCAGATTTCCCCCAATGGCATCCTGAGTGACACCTTCAGTGCTTTTCACACACGTTGGTTGTCTAGAACTGATGGCTGTTTGAGTACCCTTTTCGGTTCCCTACATCAGAGGGGTGTCTTTAACTCTGCTTTGTAGTCTCCAGCACGTGTGGGTTCCTCTTTATGGGGTTTGTTTGGACTATAATTAGAGTGATCTTCATTCTATTACTGTTTTTTCCTTCCATCCTCAAGCTACTTGACAAGTTTCTCTCTTGAAACTTTGAGGAAATTGACGAGTTCATACTCCTACTTTTTCTTCTCAAATATCTCACTGGCCTTGACTCAAGTTTTTAATTGTCTCCCATGTACTACTTCCTTCCACTAAGTAGCTGACATTTGGTTTTCCCCTCTTTATTTGTAATGCATTTTTTGTCTTTTTAAACTATCTAAAACTCCCCATTTCAGAAGATAGCGCCACAACTCAGGTGCTAGCCTTTACAAAACTAGTGTTAGACCTAAATGAACTGGAATCTTTCCCTAGAATGTATCCTTCCCTCTGCTTTTAATAAAGAGGAAAAGAATATTATATGGTAACAAGTAAATGCCAGAGATTAAAAAATTAAAAAAAAATTCAGGATTTCTCAACAAATTATTAACACCTGCTGTGTAGACTGAGAAACTGCAGATTTCTACCTTTTTTTTTTTTAATTTTTATTTATTTCTAGGAGAGAGAGAGAGACAGCGTGAGCAGGGGAGGGTCAGAGAGAGAGGGAGTCACAGACTGAAACAGGCTCCAGGCTCTGAGCTGGCAGTCAGCACAGAGCCCGATGCGAGGCTCGAACCCACGAACCGTGAGATCAAAGACCTAAGCTTAACCGACTAAGCCACCCAGGGGCCCTAGATTTCTACCTTTAAGTAGATCTCATATCTGTATTTTTTTTTTAAAACCCTCCTGGTCATCATGAGGCAGTTCGTGATCGGACTGCTGCCCAGCCTTACCCCCCAGCCGCCCGCCCTCCAGATCACCGTGTTCTACCTGCAGCCTCGTCTTTACACAGGACCTAATCTTGTTTTGCGTCTTAAAAATCATCAGCAGTTCTTCTAAATTCCTTTCCCCGCCTTATCCGACCGATAGCTTCCTTGAGATTGTCATTTCTGTGAGAAGAGGCACCTTACGGCCGCCTTCACCACTCGCGCCCCGGTCACTCAGTCAGTCAGTAGTCGAGGCCAGATGCACCTCTTACGGGTAATAGTTGGTGGAGAAGTTCCCGCGGGTGCCCTCCCCCTCCCCCCCTGCCCCCCCCCTCCGCGCCTGCCCCCCCTCCGCCCCTGCCCCCCCGCCCCTCCCCTCCGCGGGGGGCTGGGCCTGGGGCTGGTGCGGCCCGCTGCAGGGGGCGGGGTCCCGACGCGCCCCGCCCGGGAGCCGGCGCCGCTCACGCGGAGCCAGCAGCCCCTGCGGGGAGCGGGCCGGGCGGCGGAGGCCTGCCCAGAAGCCTCCCGGCCGCGAAGGGGACTCGTGGTGCACTCGCGGCCGCCGTTCCCATCCGGTGACGTCGAGTTAGCCGTGGCCTGAGCGGTGCACCGCCACAGGTTCACCTGCAAGGGCTTTCTCACTCCAGCCTGATGTAGGACTGCTCCGATTGCTTTGAAACCTGTCCCCGAATCACGAGGAGCTTTGATAGTACTTGCCAATGAAAAGGAAGACCTTTTGGGTCTTTAAATACAACGGAATTTTAATTAACACAACTGTTTGAAACACTGAAAGAAATGATTTTTTTTTTTTGCATTTGAGCAGATAAAGTATAGTTTGGTTCTGATTTAATTTGCACACTAATTCTTAACGTGCTATTTAAATTAACATTTTTAATAAGATTTTCTGCACTAAAAAGTAAAAAATGAATAGTATTTCTAATATTTTATAAAGAATACTTATTTTTGAGACAGAGGGAGGGAGAGGAAGAGACCGAGTAGGAGAAGGGCAGAGGAAGAGGGAGACAGAATCCCAGGCAGGCTCCACAGTCAGCACGGAGCTCCAATTCATGAACCGTGAGATTATGACCTGAACTAAAATCAAGAGTTAGATGCTTAACAGACTGAGCCACCCAGGTGCCCCAGCAGCGTTTCTAATATTATTGTCGTTATATCACCACTTACAGGTGCTCCCAGTTAGCCAGTGCGGAGGAAGCCAGCGGCTTGTTTTTGTCTGCTCGCCTGCCCGAGTTTTGTTTTGTTTTTTTTGCCCAGGTTAATGCTGTGTCCAGGAGAGTCCTGCAGAACTCCTGTATTCACACAGATGGCCACGCTCAGGTAGTCAGCTTTCACATGAGACTTTTGCTTTCAGGGGTAAGGTTTTCAAGAAAGTTGGAGTACAAGTCTGTAAACACCAGCACTATTGTGTAGTGCTGTATTGTTTCAAATGTGCGTTTATACTCACATAGTTTCATTTACTTAATCTGCACAACCACTCTGAGAGTTGTTTGTAATTCCATTATAGGTTTTCGAAATTTACAGATTAGGAAACTGATTCTGAGTAGATAAGTGACTTACTCAAGGTCACATAGCTAGTGTGTCAGTGGAAGTGCAAGAATTTGATTGAACGGATGCGGTGTGTCTGAGGAAGCTGTGACACGCAGGTTTGTGAAGCACTGCAGGAGATCCATTTGCACCTCTTATCTTTACAAGAGCATTCTTTTTCTCAAGTACAGCATCAACTAGACTTCCTGTGTCTGAAAACAGCGTTTCAAATTAGATATAAATGGGTAACTGCTGAAGGTTAAAATAGCTTTGTACGTATGTATACTTTGCTCATTTTTATTGAGACTTGTGAACAGAAACGTGGAAGTGGCAGAGCGGGCGGTAAGAAGGGCAGCTCCAGCGCTGAGAGGTGCACTCGTGACGGCCGGCGGTCAGCGCGCCCAAAGTGGTAAACCTGGAGCCACAGCGCGCTGCGCGTCTGGTTAAGAATAAAAGAACAAAATTAAAGAACACTTATGAAGTTCAGATTGTATGTTATAACTGAAGATGGCATCGAGAAGGCATTTTGTGATTGACTTTCTTGTAGCACACTTCTCTGTCCCACTCACTTTCAGCCGCCTTCAAGAGGAATACATCGTGTTCGAGTGTGTGGTGCTTGGCAGGGCCCCCTCCTAACCCTGAAGAGAAGTTTCTGTGTGTTGTGTCTGAGTTAAACATAGTAGCTCTGATAAAAGTGTTGTTCTTGTGATCAGCCTTTAAGAAGATCAAACTGAGAGAGGCGCCTGGGTGGCCCAGTCAGTTAAGTGTCTGACTTCAGCCTAGGCCATGATCTCATGGTTCGGGAGTTCGAGCCCCGCGTCAGGGTCATACTGTCAGCACAGAGCCGGCTTCAGATGCCCTGTCCTCCCCTCTCTCTGCCTCTCCCCCACTTGCTTGCTCCCAAAAACAAATAAACATTCACAACAACAAAAGATTACACTGAGAACAGAAAGGGAAATTGAAGGCAGGACTTGGTAGTAACTGGTTCATGTCCACGTAACCCGGCGCCTGCCTCAGCATGAAATAACTTTTTCTCGTTTAAATCTGCAGGTTTTCAGTTGTAGAACAGCTTGAATAGTCTTTGTTAAAAGTAGTCACTGGATTTTGTCTTAAGTATTTGTCTTCAGAAACAGTGAAGGTCATCTTGTATCCATAGAGACCAGATGCCCTTTCTTCGCTGTTTTCCATATTCTACAGTGGGGAAGACCTCTTTATAACAGAAACAAAAACACTGTTACAGAACAGCCTTTGGATTCTACCACAGGGAAAAGAGCAGTACCTGCAATCTCTTACTCCAGAGAACTCCACAAACTCCAAAAAAAATTGATGTTAGAAAATTAATATGTTTGTGTGTATTGGTGTTTTCCGTAGTTATCCTAAAGGATGTGTTTATGTACGCGTGTACATATGTTTATTTTAGATTAAAGCAAGTGTGCTTCTGATGGAATGCGGATTGACTGTCTTCCTTCTCCCAGGTGAGTAGTGTGGGAAACAAAATGGTTTCAGTTTATTGCTGTATGAACAAAGCCAAGTTCATGAGTTTGTTCCCCTTATTTTCTGCTTTGCTTTGTTCCTTGCCCTGGGCTGTCCATCCCTAACCTAAACCTAATGGAGAGAGGGGAAAAACACAAGACTCTTAGTGTGGACGTACTGCCAAGTAAAACCTTCTATTTTGCGCTCTCGATTAGGACACTTCCATCAGTGAAGGAAGTCACTTTTCATAACAGTCCCGGGCAACAGGTGTAAACTGAGACCAGTTTGGATGGATGGGTGGTCACTCTGCTTATTAGGATCGTCCTTCTGCTGTGTTGTTTCTTATTGATTTTGGAACTCCAGGTTTAAAGAAACACTGATTTTTGCATGCATTAAGTAGAAAAATAGATCATCGTGTAGGATAACTGGGTAATATATTTAATTTTGCATGTTTGCCAAGTTCAATTTACAGTGTGTATGTGCTTTGTTAATTAGCCTGTTTAGGAAGAATTGCAGCTGATGAACCAGTTAGCTGATTCTCTTGCTAACTAATTAATAACATTAACCTTATTAATTTTTGTTCTAAAATGTCACAGATACCATTCAGTGCTAAAAAGCCTGTAAATCATTAGATAAAGAAGGCGACAGGCCGCATGTGTGTCCCTCTTCCTTCTGTGACTCTGCTGCTCAGAAAGTCTGTGGTTGTAAACATCCCCGACTGGAAGCTGGAAGACGTGGCAAAGCTTTCAGTCAGATGTTTGCTGCCACCGGCTGTTCACAGGCACCACTTGCTCTTGTTGTGCCCAAGAAGTGGCGTTGGCGAGGCTGGCGAATGCACGGGAAACACCGTAAGTGTTTGGATTCCTCCGCTTAACAGCGGTCAGTGGGGCCGCCACCACCCGGCCCGAGCCTCCCCGAGCCCCCCCGAGCCGGGCTCCTGCTGGGCCAGAGAGGATGTAGTGGAAGCCCCTGTGTCCGCCGGGGGGTGTTGGGTTTGGTTTTGCCCTGTCAGGGAACTTCTGGTCCTTACAGCCTTTCCAGGTGGGCTGGAATGGAACTCACCGGCAGTTCGGGAGACTGATCTCCCTTAGAAATGCAGCAGATGAGATGTATCGCCGCCACCACCCAGCAACCTACAACCTAGAAGTTTCCATTTCTCTGTCGTGAAGAGCTGTGTGTGCTTGAACGTGGTGTCCCACCTCACCCGCCAGCCCCTGCACCCCTCTCCCTGAGTGATGTCACAGCTCCTGGCTGGACGCCCCGTGGGAAACGTGCATGGCTGCAGATGGCAGGGCCTGCGCACAGCGCTCCTCGGTGGGCAGGAGCGTTTCAGGGCCTCCCTTGCCCTTCCCTGCCTTCCCCGCTGGGCACTGGCCATGACGGGCAGACGCCTAGTGAGCAGGTGCCTGTCTGCGTGTGGTGTCCCCCAGCAGCTGAGTGTTACAGGCTCTTCTCGTAGAAGGCTTCGTTGTGGACCCATCGGTTGGTCGTGTGTAATTTTATAGCAGCTTTCTTTCTGAGTTTAAAAAATTTGGTTTCTTCTGTTTATCTGTCCTTTAGACCCTGGGAAACGTGTGTTTTATTGAAATTTCTCTCTTTAATAAAGCATTGGTGCTCTTACAATTTATTACTGTTACCGCTGACCATCATTCTTTGTTAGATTCACACGTAATTAAACCAAGAGATGAAGTCCTTACTAATTCGTTTTAAATGCATGTTGTTTTTGATTGTGTGGCAGGCTTTCTGAGGGCACGGACACTCGTAACTCTGTTTTCTCACCATAAACATCAAGTGATGCACCTTGTCCGTATAGGATTCTAGTTAACAATCTTACATTATTGCAGAACTATCTGCTCTTTCCTTCTATTCTTAATGCAGATGAGCACATGGAAGTTTGGGTTATAATGCAACTATTCCAGATGTATCCATGCTACAGCGTTTATTTTTAAAGCCTTCTTTGTGAGAGTGGTGGTTTATGAGACTTACTTGGTTAAGAGTGGAGGGAGGGAGGGTAGTTTATTGCTTTGGACCCAAGTAGCCTGGCAACTTGTAAGGATAATGTTCAAGCTTGGCCATAGCACCCGTCAGTCGTCCCCACTGAACTCTTAATGAAGCAGATTTATTGCATATTCCGCGCCTGTTTTAGCGTGTTGGGGGCCTTAGATTCCAGATAGCGGCAAATGGACAGAAACACTTCTGAGCCCTAGAAGTATCCCCTGGCAAAGGCAGAAAGAGTTCTCCGGGAATAGGATTATGTTGTTAAATCAGGTGACATTGTTTATTTCCTATGAAGAAGTTGGTTACTGCTTTAAAATTCAGCAAGATGAGTAGAAACTGCCTAGTGTAATAGTTTGCACAGCTGATTTGGAAGGTTTTTCATAGTGATAACCCAAATCCAAGCTAAAAGGGGGACAGAGTTGTTACACTCTTCCCAGCCAGTCCAGTTATCCCGTGATGTTGCAGGATTAATGGTACAATCAGTGTTATGTAACATTTGTTCTATGTTATTCTGCCCTAATGAGGTGGATCAGGGACCATGTCAGCTTTAATTCTGGATGCCCTTGCTTCAGTGTACTTGAGTGCAGCCTTTCAGTCATTTGCAGATGACTTCTTCATGTTTTAATTTTGAACAACCACAGACTCCCATTGGCCTGCAAATTTAGCAATTAATTATTGAGAACAAATGCCTTAAAATGTTAGATTGTCAGTATTTTCCAGTAAACCTGTAACGACTTGTTTCCCTCTCTTTTAATTTAGTTTTTTAGGAGAAGTATGTGGTCTTTATTGACAGGTGTTAGAAAGCTCAGAAACTACAACTTAAGGTGTTTGATCAAATTAATATTAAAAGCAAAACATGGTTAGTTATGGAACACCATTCTGAAAATGACAAGGTTTTTTTCCCTTAATTTGTATTTTAGTAGTTGTGGATTACTTTCTTAAGCAAACAAGCTAAACTACTGAATTGTATCAGGTTCATTTCCAATTAGATGTGCTGTGTACAAATATTCTTGGTTAACATCACATTATTGGATGGTCCTCACTGGTCTCCATATCTGAGTTCATTCTGCCCCATCAGAGGCTCGGGTAGCCCAGCAGTGAGTGGTAGACTTGAGTTCCCAGCGTGCCTTCTTCGTGGCATGGGGCACATTCCGACTCTGGCTTCTTTTCACCCCATCTGACGAAAACTTCAGGGAATGAATGTGTTTCTCGGGCTGTTGGTATTCAGGAATTTTCTTTTTTTTCTTAAGTTTGAGTATCAGTCTGAGCTTAATTACTTTTTTAAATGATGCTGTTTCAGATCATCACTGCCACGGTTTCCCAAGCTTTGTTAATTATGTGCGGACACATGATACATGTTTTGACGTTGGCTTTTTTTCCTTATCTTTGGCATATTACGGATTTCCAAATAATTTGACGTTCACTGCTGTTTCTGCTTTGACTTTCCAACGTATTTGGTGAAACAATCAAGTCTACTGGTTTTCAAATATTAGTGTGTATCTAAACTACCTAGAGTGCTTATGAAACACAGATTGCTGGGCCCTTCAAGAATTTCTGCCGCAGGAGGTCTGGGGTGTGGCTTGGGAATGTGCATTTCCCCCTAAACAGGGGCCACAGACACTGCTGTCCTGGGTCCGTACTTTCATAGGGCCATGGGGCTCATTTCATTTAACATTCTTTCCCTGTTTGGTATTTGCCCATGTAGTGACTAAAGAAAAAAAAAATTAAATCCCTAACTTAAAAACATGTAGTAATCCAAAAGTTTGATTTTTTAAAAAGGTTTGTCAGAAACCTGAGGCCCATTTTTCTCCCAGAGAAAGTATCATACCCAGCCCAGGAAACCCTATTTGAATATATTTGCAAAGAAAAGCAGAAGAAGAAAAAAATATTGTTGCAGTAGGAGTGGTTCAAACAAAAACCATACACTTAGAGGTGAAGAAGGAAGGTGTGTGTGTGTGTGTGTGTGTGTGTGTGTGTGTGTGTGTGTGTGTCTGTCTATCTAATCTTGAGACCTGATACTGGGCGAAAAGTAGCCCCAAGGAAACCAGAGGCCAGGCCAGGTAGAGCCTTAGGATGCCTTTAAAATTCCAAAGATTTTTCAGAGTTTGCCAGCAGTGGCTCTTAAGTTTCATTTTACTTCCAGATTTCAGGATTTCCTCTTCTTAATGTAAGCGTATCGATAAGGCCACTCTTACGCTTAGTAGCGATGTTTGCAGTGATACTAGTTTAATCAGAGAAATGCAGAGGGAGGAGAAGGGATTTCTGTGGGCAGCTTGACAGCAGTCGGGACAGTGCAAGGTCGAGAGACCCGAGAGTGTGGGAGAGATGTTCCTATGGTGAAAGTATGTAAGTTGTGAACGTGGGGGAGATGCGGAGCCACAAGGGAGAGGAGGAGGAGAAATGAGGGCGAGAAGCGCCACCGCGAAGCTTGGGGTTCTTCAGAGGTGTTTCATTAATTTTGTCTTTTACCCCAAATGGGAATCTTTTTCATGAGGAAGAATGGCTGATTGATGCATTGTACTGGCCATCAGATGGGTTCCTATAAATGCAAGTTCACTTGTTTTGAAGAGAGGGATATAGGAAGATGAGAGGCTGTAAAATTAGCCACATTTAGATCTGGAACATTCACAGGATGTCTGCATACATTGCCATAAATTATTTCAGTGAAAAGAATATCACTTCTGCCTTTTCCCTTGGATTCTAAACTTCGTCTCAAAATACCTTCTGACTCTTGCCTCATTTATGTGGATCACTGTACCAATTCTTTTTTCAACAGATTCTACAAAATTATCTTTTGAAAAATAGAATAAGTCATCATATGTACTTTAATATCAATTTGAGCGTCAGGTAAAGGACCAATAGAAACACAATAAAGGGTTTCGTAAACCAAGTTGCAGTTCATGTAAACATCCTACACTCAGCTGTGATACGTGGATTGGCTGGGAGGTGGATGTTTACTTCAGCTGACTTGGAATGTCAACCATTAACATTGATGTGGGATTTGGCAAGAACAGGACAGAGAGGCTTGATATATTTTTTCTGGTGTAATTACTATAAATTTAAATGACTGTCGTATCTTTTAATTTTGTGTTACTGTATCTCTAACTGAGAGAAAACTCTAGGTATTAGGACAAAAAAATGTCCTCATGTGGTAGTCAGGGTCAGATCTGTAGGTTGCAGTGTGCTTCAACAAACATGGCCCTGACGTCAGACATTTGTAGCCGTCTGGGCTGTAGCAGTGAGTTTGCTAGGTGATTGGGAGGAGGGAGAAGCGCTGTTTCACACCTCAGTGCTTTTCTCCTCTGCAAAATAGGTAGGCATCCACTTCACAGGACCGTTTGTTGTAAGGATTGATCTAGACGATGGGCGTAAAGTGGTTCATTAGGACAGCACCTGTCACATTAAGCACTGAATAATTGCTAAGATGTTAGCTGTTATGAATGCTAGCTACGATGCTGGTAATAGTACATAGCACATTTTGGGTATTCAATAAGTAATTGCTGTTAAGTCTAATTAGACATAACTTGTTTTTATTTTACCAGCAATGATGACACCACCTTTCTGGTTTAATGGAAATGGTTTACATCTTTGACAAGACTGTAATTTAGTGGTAAAGAGTTGTGAAGCCCACCCTCTTGCACTCCCCTCCTAGGACAGGACTGCCCTGACCCGCTGTGCTACCCGCTGCGCTACTGCGAGAGGTTAACACGGCCCGTGCCCCACCCGCATGAGCCTGCTTTATTGGGAGGGATTAGAGCGGTACCTGCCTACTGGTAGACCGAATGAGTTAATACCAGTTAAGTGTTGGAGCAGTTCCTGGTACTTGCTAAGCTCTTGTAAGTGGTAGCTGTTATTACTATTTTAAAAACAGGTCTATTATCCATTCGTTATTTTTCCCAGAGTATAATTGTGTCATACATTTCAAATAATGTAAAGATCACCTAACCTAATACTTAGTTCTAAGTATGCCATGCTTGGTTTAAATTATACTTTTACGTTTCATGCTTCTATTGAAAGTAATTAAAATTTTCGGTAGCTTTGTTTTTCTATTCCAGGAACTTTTCATTTTTTGGTAAGTTAAAAAAACAACCCCAAAATCAAAATTGCTTAAGAAGTGCTCATTAGTCCAGCAGCTTGGCCAGTGTCTGTAAATCCTTGTCTTTGCCCAAGTCATGAATTAGAATCCCCACATTGGATGCTTTTCCTGTGGAATATATCTATCTGTCATGAAAAATTCACAATTAAATGAAAATGTGAAATTAAAGCATGGGACTTGTTGAAAAGGTGAGTGCTGTTTGTCCGATTATATTTTATTCTTTTTTTTTTTTTAATTTTTTTTTAAATGCTTTATTTATTTTTAGGAGAGAGAGAGAGAGAGACAGTGTGAGCAGGGGAGGGTCAGAGAGAGAGGGAGTCACAGACTGAAACAGGCTCCAGGCTCTGAGCTGGCAGTCAGCACAGAGCCCGACGCGGGGCTCGAACCCACGAACCGCGAGATCATGACCTAAGCGAAAGTCGGATGCTTAACCGACTAAGCCACCCAGGCGCCCCCGATTATATTTTATTCTTAAAATAGGGTAAGTTTTTTCTTTATTATTCGTTACTGAGAGCTATTATGTACTTGGATACAAAACGTTTCAGTGAGCGTTACGTGTTCCTTTGAAACTTGGCAAACCCTTCAATTATTTTATAACTTTCAATCAGGTGAGACCTTGCAGTGCATTTTGGAAGCAGTATCTAATGTAAAGGTAGTTTTATAAAATGTGATTTTCAAATCAGGTGTATTTGGGAGTTCCCCATCGCTTCATCTTTGAACCTCAGTGAGTAAAATACAGAATTTTTTTTTATATTCTCAGATATTAAAAAATATTTAGCATGTCATGTGGTTTAGGCTGTGCTTTTTGATTCATTGGGTTTTTTTCCTTTGTTAATGGTCATGTGTCCCATGTTGACCCATGTTAATGGGTCATGTGAGCATTCACCTGCCTTCCTGACCCTCCAACAGAGTCTCTGCTCCCGGGGCTGCCAGCTGCACCCCATGTTGTCCTTTGGGAAAAGCTCCATGTGAAAGATGCACTGTACTTAAGATTTGAGTGTGTATCTTGTTTTACGTAATACCGTGAAACATTCTAAGTGACACTGAGCTGTCCACCACCCTTACGGGAAAATACATGCTTTGATGTCTTTAAAAACTACATTTATTAGAAATATAATGTAAATTTTATTCGGATGAACATGTGCTTTTAAGTGTGAAATGTTACAACATCCGGATAAATGTGAAAACGTACCCATTTCCCCCCCTTTTTGACAGTTGCCATTTATTATTTAATTGATGGATGGAGAATATAATACACAGAGGTGGGTGTCTTTGATAAACTTGAATATGACCTGAAATTAAACTTGAACCATTTTCTGTCAAGTTTGAAGATTTGATACATTTCCTCATAATTATATGCTAAGCATTTGGCATCAGGTATTTAACTTTGATTTCATTATGTCTTTTCTTATCTCACTGATTCCCAGTAGTAGGAATGTAGGCTTCTGAGCCAATGACCCCTATCAACTTCAGTAATCAAGAAATGACTCCTATCAACTTCAGTAATCAAGAAATGACAGGGGCGCCTGGGTGGCTTAGTCGGTTAAGCGTCCGACTTTTGCTTAGGTCATGATCTCGCGGTTCGTGGGTTCGGGCCCCGCGTGGGGCTCTGTGCTGACTGCCAGCTCAGAGCCTGAGGCCTGTTTCACAGTCTGTCACTCCCTCTCTCTCTGACCCTCCCCTGCTCACGCTGTCTCTCTCTCTCCTAAAAATAAATAAAACATTAAAAAAAAAAGAAAAAAAGAAATGACAGTTAAAATGCAGAATCTGTGATATATGAGAGCTTTCCTTTTACTTCTGTTTAAAAAGTGATTTCACTTTTTGATAAAGGGCCAACTGTTATTCAGTATGAAATCTTATGCAAAATGATAATAACCAACTATATAATTTCTTTATTGTTAAAGCATACTGAGATTTTTTTTTTAAACTAGAAATATGCTAGTATCAAAATCTGAATGAACATGAAAGGTAGGTTTTGTTAATAACTTTGAATTCTTCAGAAAACTAGTACATTATAAAACCAGCAGTTTCACATTTAGGATTTTTATAAGTATATAAATTAGGATTACTTTTTAATATTAGCTTTAACTTCCTTTAATTTTATGGAAAAGAACCAGTCCCGAGGGTGTTTTTATAATTTAATACACATTATTTCTATGAGACTAAGTAAAACTGTTCCATGAATCAAAATCTTGGCCGTAGAACCCGTCCAACCACTGACCTGTCCCGGGACTAACCAGATGTAAGTATAACTGGCTTAAGAGTTCTGACCTTTTCCTTGCTTATTTCAAAGGGATTCTTCACAGACTATAAAGCTGTGTTCAGTATTTGTCCATGTGAAAATATTGAAAGACAGGGCTTGAGCTGTTGGTTTTGTTTTATAAAAGTAATTTGCGGAAGTTCCTTTGCTACTTGTTCTCCATGCAAATTTTATAAAAGTCCAAATTCCCCAGCCAAGGGGAGAAAAGATTTTCATAAGGTTTCTTTGAAAAAGTATGAAAGGTCCCTAAAGGTGTGTGTCAGCCTTTATTTTGACCTTACACGTTTTTCTTGTTCTATAGCTTATCTGTGAAAATTTTTGTTTTCAGTGTCCAATTTATATTTAACAGTCAGTTGCTTAAAATTTTCTATTGGCATGTAGTCAGTTTCACAGGAAAGTTCCATTTTAGCCAGGATACTGCTAATACTTCATTACTTCTAAGTAAGCCTGTCAGGATGAATGAGAAATAGAGTTTGGGGACTGGGTATTGGCAAATCTTTTGTTTCTAGATAACTTCCTAAATGTTTGGCCATTTTGTATATTTAGAGTAAAATGTGCAGGCGCCCCTTCGCTGTCTTCACACTCAGGTGGCACATCTTCCTCTGTTATACTCTAGATTGTGAGCTGTGCACGGCCTTCCAAATTCTTTTCCTGGTTTTACACACATATACCCTCTGGGCGTGAGTGGGACTTCCGACATCATGGAATCCCACTGTATGTAGCATGTACCTTTTTTTCCCCTGCATTTAAGAGAACTTTTTGTATCTCTGCATCACTAGTTTTTTAGTTCCAAAATGTGCCATAACATATTTACTTCCCCGTTGGTGGGCCTGTAGGTTGGTTGCTCCAGGATTTCACTGTTTTAACAGTCTTAGGAAATACCAGCACGTTGATGCACAGTGTAACTATTTCTACAGGGCAACTGGTAAAGGTGCAGTCACTGTGGCAAGGAAGATGTCTGTCTAAAGTACTTAACAGATCTTGCTGAGTTAATCTCAGAGAATCTGTGTCAAGTTTATACTTTAACTATAATATAAGAGAGTACCTGTTTCCTCATATCATTGCCAGGGCATCAGCAGTCTTGTTCACTTTTGCTGAGTGGATAGTTGCAAAGTTGTACCTCCTGGTTGATTCACTTGTCTAAAGGTGAAGTTAACATCTTTTCATGCCTGTATTGGCTTCTTTCTTCCTCCCTTTTTCCTCCCTCCATCCCCCCTTCTTTCTCTCTGTCTTTTGGTTTTTTTTTTAATTAAAAAAATTTTTTTTAAATATATTTCTGAGAGAGAGAGACAGCATGAGCAGGGGAAGGTCAGAGAGAGAGGGAGGTACAGAATCTGAAACAGGCTTCAGGCTCTGAGCTGGCAGTCAGCACAGAGCCCGACGCGGGGCTCGAACCCGCGAACCGCGAGATCATGACCTAAGCCAAAGTCAGACGCTGAACCGAATGAACCACCCAGGTGCCCCTCTGTCCTTCTTTTGGATTACATGTTCATATCTTTTGCTCATATTTCTTCTGGCTTCCTAATTCTTTCTGCTTTCTAGAGACTTTCTGTACTTTGGACACTTTTTTCTCTTGCTATGTCATATGCATTGCAAATATTTCCTCCCTATCTGTCATGTTTTTTAACTTTATTTAAAACTGTTGTGTAATAATCTGTGACTTCTGGGTTTTGTTGTCTTTAGGTAGACCCTTTCCACCTTCAGCATTATAAATATATTATCCTAAAATTACATTTTAATCTTTTCAAATTAGATTCCATCAAAGCTGAGAAATGCCATTGATTATATGACATCAGTAGTTTATATACTGAGAAAGAAGAAAAAAACTCGGAGAAACAGACCACATTTCAAATTTTATTTTATAGTCACTTAATCTCTTTTAGACATTTATTCAGATTATTTTTTTAAATTATAAAACATACTAAAAAGAAAGTCTATCAGTTCATTTTTGCATTAACAAACCTATTCTTGGAGTGCCTGGGTGGCTCAGTTGGTTAAGAGTCTGACTTCAGCTCAGGTCATTATCTCACAGTACATGAGTTCGAGTCCTGCATAGGGCTCTGTGCTGCCAGCTCAGAGCCTGGAGCGTACTTTGGATTCTGTGTCTCCCTCTCTCTCTGCCCCTCCCTCTCTTGAACGTGCTCTCTCTCTCTCAAAAATAAACTTTAAAAAAAAAACAAAAACCTTAGTCCTTGGGTGTTCTGAAGTGTCACTTATTTAAATATGTGTTTCATTATTACTCTGTATTCACAAAGACCACAGTGTGTGTGAAACCCTATTGTGGTACTGATATTTATCTAGATGTGTTTATATGTGCTCTCCTCTAAGCCTTGTAGCTGCCCTTCAAAGTGACTGTTACGAGTTTTTGCAGTTGAGGGGCCTGGGACTCAGAAAAGTTACGTTACGTGTAGTTACGGAGCAGTTACAGTGATAGAGACTCCTGACTGCAGACGGCGTGCCGTGCTTCGTATTCAGGAAGTATGTCAACCTAGAATGGAACATCCGTAATGGTTCAGAAGGGTGTGATTTGTGTGTGATTCTGACGTCCATGCTTTCACAGAACCAGTGTGTGCTGTGCTGCCAAATAAATGTACACTTTTGTCCTTTTGATAAGTTTCCTGGTATTTTTTGGTTCCTGTCAGTTTTCATATTGCTACGATTCTGGAATCAATAGGATTTAGAATGAGACCTTCACTTTATGATGGGAAATAGATGCAGTGATACCAAGAAAATTGCATAACCTTTCTCTTTATTTGTGTGTTCAGCCTAAACCAGAGCAAGATGTTATAGTTGCACCGTATCCTTGAGCAGTGCCATCTGCATTAGAATCGGAGCCGTACGCTTAACAGAGAGTATATTTTCAAAACTGCATGTACAGTAAGAATGACGGTTTTTATTATGAACCAAAGGAAGTTATTCAGACTTTATTTTCACACAAGCAGTCAAGACTTTTACCTTCAGCACAAGCGGGAAGTTGTACTGTTGGGTTATGTGTGACACGTGATGGGGGACAGCTCAGGCAAGGCGGGAGGCAGACTCCCGGGGTGCTGACGCTAGGGAAGGACTGCTCAGAGCACTCAGCAGTCTCCTGTGGCCGTGTCGTGCGTCACCGTAAGGGGGACGGAGCAGAGCACAGGCCTTTCCCCAGGTTGTGTGTGCTGTCCTGGGCTTCCAGTCCGTGCCCATTATCTGCTTCTGTATGTAAGAGGTCGGCTACGGAAGAAGCGGTGCTCATAGATAGAAGTTGGCCAACCTGTTTTGCTGGTTTCGCAGTGTTTTCAGGTCATTGCTTATAAAACACTGATATGTATAGTAAATATCTTGTTTTAAATACAAGCTAACCCTATTGAGTCATGTGTCCTTGGGCTGTACTCATTTAAGGACTTCACCCTCTGGTAAGCCATTTGAGACCGTTTGTTCTCCGTGCCAGTGGAATGTTTGAAGGAGCTGAAGGGAAAGCAAGGAACAGAAGGAATTTTCAGGAATAAGTGATCATACACCAGCCAAGCCCCTGAGAGAATGAAGGATGTATCTGTATGTTATGTGACCTTTGGCTAATTCCAGAAGCGTTCTGACCTCCAGTTCCTTGTATGTAAATGAGAATCTTACAGTCTCTTCAATCCCTTTCCCAGTGTAACCGCAGCCAGAGGTCTTGGGGGTGGGGTGGGGGGAGGGGTGTAAGCCTGTCAGTGGAGCACAGCCCGGAGCATGGCGAGTGCCAGGTGAGAGTGCCAGCTCCCACCGCCTGGACTCACCTGTAAGCTGGAGTTACCCACCTCCTAAATTGTAATGAGGACCTAATTGGATAATCCACATAAACCACTTAGCACACTATCTGCACAAATTAAGGGCTCAGGAAATACCTCATTCTTCAAAACTCAGTTCAGATGTCAAGTCAACAGGATCTAGATCTCGGAACCCCTAGGTAAAGTCGGTCTTGTCTTTATGTCATAAATGTGTCTTTCACTCCATTCTGACACTGTTACTAGTGCTAAATGTATCTCTAATTACCTACATGTATTTCCCTTTGAGATTATGAGCCTGGTTTATTCCTCTATGTAAGTTCCTCTATGTAAATTCAGTGTCTGACATGACACACTTTGTTGAAAGAATAAAATCTTACTCTTGTTTTTAAATAGAATCCCCTCCCCCCTCAGCGGACAATAATCTGGAGCAAAGGTGAGAAGTAGAAATGTTGTAAAAAACCCCAGTCATGTTCTCACCTGTTTCCCCTCTGCCACCCTTATTTTTAAGTTTTTTTTTTTTAAGAACTTTTAATTGCCATTGTATTTCTAAGGATTGTTTACTACTTCACTGCGTTTCCTACTAATAAGAATATAAAGAAAGTAACTGCTGGGTGGAGCCAACTGTCCACTAAATACGACTGTGATTGGTGACTATATGAAGGCATAATGACCGCAGAGAAGAGTATTGATCTCAGAATCAGAGCTCTGGGTTCCTGTTGCAGCGCTGCTGCTTTGTGCCATCTGACAGCGATCACATGATTTTCTCTACAAAGTAGGCATGGTCACTTCATATTACATGTTGTAACCGTAGGGAAAATAGACTTCAGGACAGGAAGTAAGTGCTCTGGATAGACTGGAGTACAACTCTGCTACGGTCGTTAGATGATTAACATGAGGTAATATTCATACAGTACTAGCACTGCTTGCTTTAAGGAAGACACCTAGTTCTTGGAGTTAGTGTCCTGTGGTTGGGGGCAGACCTAGCAGGAAAGGGGAGGTTTGGGGGAGCAGAGGGATGAAAGGTGGACCCTGAGCCCACTCTCCTTGGAACAGGATAACTGAACTAGAGCCACCTGACGGAGATTGTGTGTCTCAATTAAATTGATATTATGCCCTTTAAATTTGAGAAAAGCCAATGTATTTTATCTAAAATGCAATTGTTTGCTGTTAGGAATACTGTTTAAATTAGTTGTACTCTGGTTAGGTGTTAAAAAGCAGAAATAAAATGTTAAATGGTGAGCAGCCTCACTGCCGTCATGCTGATGTTGTAGGAAGAGCAAACAAAGATCAAATGGCAAAGATCAAAAGGCAACTATAGTTTTACCAAAAGCAAAGAGACTTAAGGCATGAAACATCATTAGAGCTAAAGAAGGACTTTTTATAATGAAAAAGGAATTAATCCACCCAAACCCAATAACCCTAAGTGTGTATGTGCCAAAACAAATGTATAATAAATAAAGTAACAATGACAGAAGAGAGAGAAATCCCCAACCATACCTGGAAGCTTTTACACAGCATTTGTGATAGCTAATAGAGTGTTCAGACCAAAAAAAATAGGATATGGATGGATGATCTGGCTGATACAATCACTAAACTGCAGTTAGTTTGCATGTATTGAACACTTGATCAAAAAAGACATGATTCACATTTTCTTCAAGTAAACGTGAATCATTTACCAAAGTTGACCTTATGCGGAGTCATAATACAAACTTCAACAAATTTCAAAAGATCAGAAGCCTTCAGTATTTTCTAACATGGTGGAATTATGCCAGAAACCAGTAACAAAAAGACTAAAGAAACCGCTAATTGCTTGGAAATCATGAAATAATTTCTAAACAGACCCTTGGTCAAAGAATAAATCAAATTTCAAAATATATTTCGAGACGGATAATGATACCAAATCTTGTGAGTTATAGTGAAAGCAATGCATGGAGGGAAGTTTATAGCCTGAAATGCATAGACTAGAAAGCTGAAAAGCAAAGCAAAGCTGAAAATCAATGACCTACACTCCAAATTTCAAGAAGCTAGAAAAAGAACAAGGAAATAATAGACAAAATCAGTGAAATAACAGAAAGTCAACAAAGCCAAAGGTCAGTTTTTTTGAAGTCTAATAATTATACCCACTACTGTTTAACATTAAATTTAAGATCGTAGCAAGTGAAATAAGCCTAAAATAAAGACAAAGTTTTGAAAGGAGAAAACATTAGACAATTAGTTCTGTGCATAGAAAATTCAAAAGACTACAAAATATTAAGGAATTTATCAAGGTCACTGGATACAAAGTCAATATATAAAAATAAATTGTATTTCTGGGGCGCCTGGGTGACTCAGTCGGTTAAGCGCCTGACTTGGGCTCAGGTCGTGATCTCACGGTTCATGGGTTCAAGCCCCATGTTGGGCTCTATGCTGACAGCTAGCTCAGAGCCTGGAGCCTGCTTCAGATTCTGTATCTCCCTCTCTCTATGACCCTCCCCTGTTCATGCTGCCTCTTTCCCTCAGAAATAAATAAAAAACATTAATAAATAAATAAATTGTATTTCTAAATACCAGAAACAAATTGAAATTGTTAAAATGATACTGTATACACTAGCATAAAATATCAAATACCTAGAAATAAGTTTTTGAAAAAATCACATTGAGAAATCTTAAAAGATCTAAATAAATGTATGGGTATATTATGCTGATCCCTTGGAAGGCAATTGTGTGAATTGTTACCTAACTTCAGTGCAATACTATTGCAATCCTCGCAATATGGGAAGAAGTTAACAAGCTGACAGAAATGCAGAGGACCAAGGCTATCTAAGATAACCTTGAACAACAATAAAACTGAATAATCTTTACCAAAGCTGTAGTTATAATTAAGACTGGGGCACGTGGGTGGCTCAGTAGGTTAAGCATCCAGCTTCGACTCAGGTCATAATCTCATGGCTTGTGGGTTCAAGCCCCGCTTCAGGCTCTGTGCTGACAGCTTGGAGCCTGGAGCCTGCTTCAGATTTTGTGTCTCCCTCTCTCTCTGCCACTCCCCCATTTGCTCTCTGTCTTTCTCAAAAATAAATGTTAAAAATAAAAAGACTGTAATGTTGGTTGGCATAAGGACAAATAGGCTAAATACAAAGTCTAAGCAGGAATCCACATATATGGGTCACCCAATATATGACCAAGGGACACTGTCATTGCAGTGGGCGGAATGATGTTCTTTTCAATAAATAGTGCAGAGTTTGATATCCGTACGGATAAAAGAGACCTCCTCTTTACATCAAATAGAAAAATCAATTCCATATGGAAAGGAGTCTAAATGTGAAAAGGGAAATAATAAAACATAGGCTGTCTTTATGATTTGAGGCAGGCAATTTAAAGGACATAAGAGCATAAAAGGAAAAACAAAATTTTAAGCTAATCTATAGTGATAGAATTAGGATAGAGGTTCACTATCCTGACAATTTTTTTTCAATAAAAAAGACAACTTGAAATCAGGAAAGAAATAAGATATGAATAAGGGCATAGTTAAGATTTTTTGAAATGATAAAGCTATGGTGAATTTGTATGGATAAATGTGAAATTTTAGATATTATCGTAAAATGAAGATCTCTGTGTGTGTGCGCACGCATGCACACACACAAATTCTCGTTAAATCTCTTGTATTTTTAAATTTCCCAGTAATCCACCAGATCTAGATGGTTTATAGTGTGGCCAATTACATCTTCAAGAAACACAGTCCTTGTAATAATTGTTCTAAAGAATTAAAAAAAACTAATGGGAAAACCCCACTTTGGTATTAAAGTCAAATGGCTTATGTGAGGGGGAGAAAACGATAGTCCAGTCTGTCTTATGAACACGCTGAATTAGCCTAAATGTTAGCAATGCAAATTCACCACTTAATGTGTAATGACAAAATAAAGTTTATTGACAAAATGAGTGTTCATAAAACATTGGAAAATCTCTTCATGTCATATGCCACATTATTAGTAGATTATAAAGCAAAGCCATATTATTTCGATGAATGCACAGGGAAAAAATCAACAAAATACAACACTCGTTCAGGATTTTCTTTTTTTTTAAGTTTATCCATTTATTTTGAGAGAGAGAGAGCACGCAAGGAAGGGACAAAGAGAGATGTAGAGAGAGAGATGAAGAGAGAGAGAATCCCAAGCAGGCTCCACACTATAAGCACAGAGCCTAATGTGGAGCTCAGCCTCATGAACCTGTGAAGTCATGACCTGAGCCAAAATAGTCAGACTCTTAACCGATTGAGCCACCTAGGCACCCCAACACTCTTTCATAATTTAAAAAAATCAATTAAATGAAACATCCTCTTGATAGATTATGAGTAGGCAGAAACTTCCCTAATGCGATAAGTGAAAACTTACTACAAACCCATGGTGAACATCACAAGTTAATGATACAATTTTAGAGAAGTTTCTTTACAGTCAGCATTGGGACAAGGAGGGCAGCTGTGCACCTTTCCCACGTCACCCAGAGATGTTGGCCATGCAATAGCAGTAGAAATAGGCATAAGGATTGGAAAGTAAGAAACAGTTATTATTAGCGGGCAAGATAACTGGTTGTTTTTGTTTGTTTGTTTTTTGAAAGTCCAAGGGAAACTACAAAGTATTAGGACTAATAAGAGTTGAGGGTAGTTGGATATAAGACCAAATATGCAAGAATCAGTGGTGCCCCTTTCTCCTCAAAAGTCTATTTGAAACTAGTATTTAAGAGAGTTTCATTTACAGTGAAAACTCTAAGGTATCTAGCAATAGGGCCAGGAAAAGATGTGCAGGAATTTTACCAAGCAGGCTGAAATACATGCAAGCAATATTCCGTGTTTTGAAGACGGGGAAAGTCAATATACGAAAGCCCCAGTTACCTCTAAAGTCACTGAAATTCCAGTCGCATCTTCAACAGCATGTTGCATATGAGAGCTCGATGAGCCCAACAAATGAATATGGGACGATGAAGAGCCAAGACAGTTTTCCAAAAGAAAGAATAAGAGAGAGGACTACCTACCGTGCAGGACCCAGGACTAGGACAGAAGGGCTCCCGGGTGCACACAGATGTACAGACCTGTGGCTCGGAGTAAGGCCCAGAAGCCAGGACTGAGTACTTGAGATGACCGAAAACGGACTCTCCAGTAAATATGAGGACAATTGCATGTCCTCATATTGCACAAGACCATCCAAAAGTATTCTAGAAGGACATACAGGAAAATACGACCCAGTGTAAAGAGGAAGTTGAATGTGATACAGAAAAAGGGAGCCATAAAGATGATCAGATCAATGCGTCTATCAAATTTAGACAGTTAAGTATGACGGAAGACCCTAAATATGAAAAAAGCCAGGGCCTCCTGGATGACTCAGTCTGTTAAACGTCCAACTTCGGCTCAGGTCATGATCTCACGGTTTGTGGGTTTGAGCCCCACGTCGGGCTCTGTCTCTCTCTCTCTCTCTCTCTTCTCTCATATCTCTCGTATCTCCCTCTCTCTCTGACCCTCCCCTGATCACGCTGTCTCTCTCTCTTTCTCTCTCTCTTTCTCTCTCTCTCTCAGAAATAAATAAAAACATTAAAAATTTTTGAAAAAAAGAAAAAAACCAGAGACTTGCAGTGTATCTACCAGTGACCAACCAAGGAAGTGTCCAGATTACATAAAGGATTAATGAGGTTGCAGGGAGGAGGGGGGTCATTGAGAAACTATGTAAAAGAAGGCGAAAGGGTCAATTAATACAAAAGTATGTTTTAGGTCTCTAAGTAATCAAGAAGATGCAAATCAGTGCAGTTAGACATTTCATACGCAGTTACATAATAGCAAAGATTGGCAAAGATCTTGGGAAAACAACTTTTTTTTTTTTCCAAATTATACTTTTTTTTCAATTAGTACAGATGAAGTCATACATTGCTTATAACAGCCTTTTGTCTGTAAAAAGAGAAGGCTTTTTACAAAAAGTTCTGCATCATATTTAGGTACAGAAATTGTTGAACACTTAGGAGCCCTGAGTGACTCGGTTTAAGCGTCTGACTTCAGCCCAGGTTATAATCTCTCAGCCCGTGAGTTTGAGCCCCGCATCAAGCTCTGTGCTGACAGCTCAGAGCCTGGAGCCTGCTTCAGATTCTGTGTCTCCCTCTCTCTCTCTGCCCCTCCCCCGCTCATTCTCTGTCTCTCAAAAGTAAATGTAAAAGTAAATGAATGATTTTTAAGTCCTCATGATTAACATTATAGATTGATTTTATATTTTTCCATAGTTTACATATTTCTAATTTCACGTTTTTGTTTCTGAAGAAAGGTAAGGCACGTGTATTGTTCCCACAATGTACTGCGTGCATGTACAGTGAAGCATGTGTGAGGACGTTGCCTACAGCAATGTTTGAATTAACAGGGGAAAAGAAAGTAACTCACATGTCCTTAGCACTGGAGTCTCCAGGCAAATCCAGTCCATGGCCTGTGAACTAAGAATGGATTTGACGTGTACAATGAAGGATCGACTGAGCAGGTCTGGCTTGTTCAAATCCAGCACATTCCAGAGAGAAGTCTGGCCCTTGACCAGCTCCTGGGAGATAACCTCTAAGCTCTTGGAATATCCTGCATCATGTGAGCAAATGCCTTTGCTTACTAGAGGCTCTGAGCCACATCAGATAGTTTATGCTAACAGTGATTTGTGGTGTGGACCTTGTACCATGCAGGCATCAGCGTGATCTCTGGAGGGACTGGAAACTGAGTAAGGTCAACCATGTGAGTGCCGCATGCCACTGAGAGCGGGCCCCCCAGTAAAAGCCCTGGACACGGACTCTCCCTGTTGGACAGTATTCCCTACAAGTCCCATGTCATACCTGGAGGTACTAAACTATGTCCATGCAACTTCCCTTAGAACAACTGGAAGTTTGTACCTGATCTCCTGGACTCTTCCTTCTGTGCCTTTTATGTTAGCTGATTTTCAATTCTCTTTTTGCTGTAAGAAATTAACTATCACATTTCCGAGTTCTACGAGTCATTGAACTAGATGGTGGTCTCGGGGACCCTGACACTACATTTTTAAAGGATTATTCTTTTAAAAAACACAGAATATGCAATAGAAACCATAATGTGTCCCACAAAGCCCATCTGGCCCTTTTCAGAAAACTTTTGCCAACTCGTGGAGAAATGTAGCAAATAAATAACCTATGTGATTTTCATACAGTGAAATCCTAACAGTTAAAATGGGTATCAATATAAAAAAAACCTCAGACGGTCTTAAGTGAAAAAAGTAACAGAAGGATAATACAATATGATGGCATTTACATAATTTAGGCTATTGTTACAAGTAAATGTTATGAAAAACATAAAAATCCCATAGGAGGGAGATCCACAAACTTCAGGACACTAGTGAACTCTGGGGGAGAAAAAAATGAATGGAAGGTAAAACTTAATTGTCACATTTTCAGTTTTAAAAAGAGATTCAAGGGAAAAACCCAGACCTCCTAAAACAAATGAAAAATTTCTTTTACTAATTTTTAAATTTATTTTCTTAAGTCGTCTTCACTTTGAATTATAGAATGATCATGCTGCAGACTTAAGCTGCTTCAAACAGGATCCTTATGCCCTAAGAACAGGCCTGGGTATGTGAATTGCCCAAGGTCATGCTGAATTCTTGTTTGTTTAAAGAGGCCGTTCTATGGGAAGTATGTTAGTGCTGGCAGGTTTAGTTATTTTGGACTGTGGAAGCTTGAAAGCTGATTCTTTAAACAAATACATCGGGGTATACTGTACATTCCAGAGACCTATCAAGTTCTCTTTCAATTTTGTGAATCTGTAAGTTGAAGAACATTGAGAGATTAGGTGAATAGGGAAGAGAGAGAAACTCGCTGAGAATTCAAACTAGTTCTATTACAAACAGGAAAAACATTGTCGTCTCAGGGGTTAATTTCCTGTATGGGGGAGGGGCGCTAAATCCGTGATGGCCTTAAAATGCAGCCAATATACTTCACTTGTATTTTCTTTAAAAAAAAAAACACAATCCTTTGCTCTTTGTAGCACAGAGATCATGCCAAGGCTAGTGGTCCCGTTGATATCTAGAAGATTTTAAGGGCATTAAAATTTAAGTAGTATTAGGATATTTTAGTAATTCAATAAGAAAGTGGCTTTTAAAATGCTTTGTAAACTGTAAATTAGGGTAAAAGTGGTACGCTGATGTTAAACACACTGAACTCAGATTTCTGGTATATAAAATTTAATGACACTCTTCCTACATGCACTCCAGGAGTTACTGGAAGAATCAAATGAGATAATAAATGTAAAAGAGAGAGAGAGAGAGATCCTTTATAAATGTTAAAATGCTATGTAAATGAGTCTTCTAAGAAGTATCGCTGTCACTCTGTGATGACGTTCATGTGGACTAAGTATCATTGTGAAGGGAAAAACATACTCTCTTCGGTTTCCTGAGACCAGAGGTGAACTGTGTCAGCTGGAAATAAGAAAAAGTACCGTTCATCCAGCTTTTTCTTAGTAGCTCAAACCAGGTTATAAGAGAGATGGGAGAAGAATGAGACCTCATTCCTGCCCTTTTTTTCAGTTCAACATTTACTGAGCACCTACTATGTGTTAGGTGAGGGAAGTGAAGCACTCATATTAAGTGTCCTCACATTTGCCTGACAAGGTATCACCCTAGTTTTCATATGGAAACTGAGACTCAGAGAAGTTAAATAACTTAAAATCCAGGAGGCTCAGAGCTAGTTGAGCCCATTATTTTCATTTCTGCCTTCAAAACATACACTGTGCAAAGCAGTCAACAATGCAAGAGCACTAGGATCAGAGTGTTAAATAGTCTTGTTTATAGCAGGTAAGTAGAAGTAGACAGTAATGTGGGCTGCAGCAGGCAGGGGAGGCTTCTCGATGAGGCCCTGAAGGACAGCTAGGATCTCGTGGGTGAAGGAGAATGAACACTGACGGCAAGGGGAGGTCGTAACTGCTTACCATTGCCCAGGGCCCCTACCTTGTTGAGCCCAATGGCGTATGTCTTAGGGATAACACGCTCTGGCTGTTCTGCCTCTGGCAGCCATTTGGTCCCGTTGCCAGAAATAGGAGTGTGGGACTGGAGGACTTCCCGAGACCGCATGGAGAATGGAAGACAAGACCTGGAAATGATGATTCCTCTCATTTCCAGAACTCAAGAACCATACCCAACCCCGAGGTCAGGATAAAGGCTAGGATATAACATTTACCATTTTGTAAACATACCACATCAGAGAACTATTTAAACATTTTGTAGATGGCACCTGATTTTTTAAAATCGTTTTTAAAGTAGGCATTGAGATAGGGTGGACTGGAGGTTGGGGTTTTGATATACTGGGGTAGGACTCAAATGACTTTGCCCCCAAACACCATTCACGGATACATCCATTTACATGGCCATATTGAGCCTCAAGTCAACCACCTACCTTTTGGGTTGTGAATATAAAGTAGTTGACATAAAAATACTTTGAAAAAGATAGAGAATGGTGTTGATGAGTTTCATTTCCAAGCGACATTGACATCATTCTTACTGCAAAGATTAAAATAGGAAGTTTGTCATAACATTTGCTCTAATATAGTTTTAAAGGCTTTTTCCCCCTAGCTTTCAAAGACTTATAAAATAGATATTTATATATATTTTTTCTTTTCTATCAGCAATGACTCTTAAAGAGAACTAAACCATGTCCTTGTAACCCGACTTAATAAATAACAGTGGTAACCAGAGGCAAGAGAAACCTTATTTTGGATATATAAGATACTGTGTTGTTTTAAATTTTCATATTTTTAGTAACAAGATAAATAAACGTATAGATGTGAATTTCTCCTACCTGCATAATCCCTGTTGGTTACCAGAGTCAGGAGGGTGTGTGAGCTACCAAATAAATACACTCTTGCCCTTTCAGGGTGTCTGTGTTTATCAATACAGCAGTGTTGTGCAGCATTTTTAACCCATTTCCCTCCAGCTAGTTTACTCAGATTTAGTCTCTTAGAATCTAAAGTTAAAAAATGTAGGAAATAGGGGCGCCTGGGTGGCTCAGCCGGTTAAGCATCCGACTTCAGCTCAGGTCATGATCTCACGGCTGGTGGGTTCGAGCCCCGCGTCGGGCTGTGTGCTGACAGCTAGTTCAGAGCCTGGAGCCTGTCTTTGGATTCTGTGTCTCCCTCTCTCTCTGACCCTCCCCTGCTCACGCCGGCTGTCTCTCTCTCTCTCTCTCTCTCTCTCTCTCTCTCTCTCTCTCTCTCTCTCTCAGAAATAAAAAAATGTAGCAAATAAATAACCTATGTCATTTTTCCACATTGAAATCACGAAAGTTAAAACTGGTGAATATCAACATAAAGTCTTTCTTAGAGTCTATATTTAGAGAGTACACAGGCTTTTCATGGTCTAAACTCACTCCTGGTAAGACCCACTGTCCTGAGGGGAATGAAGCAGAAACAAGAGTCTTTATCACTCAATCTGAGAAGGTTCAAACTCCTTGACCTAACAGAGACCAGTGGTTTTCAACTATTTCTTCATAGTGGAACCTAGCCTTTAAGAAGCATTCTTTCACCAAAGCCCACCATGCAGGGCACAGGAGAGCCCGTGGCTGAGCTGCCTCCCCAGGGACCCCTCATGGTCCGTGCAGGGCACAGTTTGAAGGTCATGACCGAAGGCCACCTTCTTTACTCTCATCTTTGGCCACCAGCCTCCCTGATCTCTCCAATCCAGCCATCATTAAGCGTGTTTCCTTTCCCAGAGGGTCCTGTTTTGCAACCCTGTGCCTTTGCCTATGCTGTTCTTGCATTGGGCATGTTCCCCCATCCCCTGACCCTTCCAATGGCAGTTAATTGTCATTGATGGGAGTTTTTCCTAGAAAACTTCCCTAAGACCCTTGTCTGGCCTTCTAGATCATTTTATTCCTCTGCCATAGAAGGTGTTACATTATAAGAATGGGTCTGTCCGCCCTCCCCCCCACCCCCCCACAATCATGCTCCTTTTTTTTTTTTTTTAATTTTTTTTAATGTTTTATTTATTTTTAGGAGAGAGAGAGACAGCGTGAGCAGGGGAGGGTCAGAGAGAGAGAGTCACAGACTGAAACAGGCTCCAGGCTCTGAGCTGTCAGTCAGCACAGAGTCCGACGCGGGGCTTGAACCCACAAACCGCGAGATCATGACCCAAGCGAAAGTCGGACGCTTAACCAACTAAGCCACCCAGGTGCCCCAGTCATGCTCATTTTGAGTGCAGGAACACATTTGATAATCTGCCGCCACTGTTAGGCACGTGACTGATAATAAAAATAAGATTTCCTGGATGGGTGGGCAGACAAGAAAGAATTTACCAATAGACCAAGGGAACCAATACCTTGAACCATAAAAGAAAGAGGAAAGGACAAGAGAATTCTCTTCCCGTGGCTGGCTAGTTTGGAATTTGCCTGGAGATTAAGAATGGACCTGACACCACTTCCCAGAATGCCGCCACCAGTCGGGTGGCCCTAGGGAACAGTCCAGCATGAGTAATGTGCCTGCTGCCATATCTGGCGCTGGGTATTTATAGCTAATGCTGGTGGGTGTTCACTTGTTAAACAGCAAAAGCAAAATGGTTGCACGAAGGCCAAACAAAACACTAATGGAAATGGTTTTAATAATTAATTTTTAAAAGGCTTACAAATGACAAATCAACTGGCAAGCTTATAGAAACATTGAAGCTGAAATTTCAGCTAAGGGAACCACTCTGTGGATTGTTCTGAGGTTAAATGGGAGTAATTTAAAAGCTGCCAGGAAGAAGGCCAGTGATACTTTGTTTTGCTTGCTTTTATTTTTTCTTTTAAACAGCAAACCATATCCTTGAAAGGAAGAGTGTTTTTACATTTAAGTGCTGCAAGATGGTGAGAGTCAATAAAACATGGAATGAAATGAATTGGTAGCAGTATTACTTAATATAATTTTATTGCCTAACGTAGTTTTCAAAATCACTTAGATAATATCTAAGCTTCCTTTCCTTATAGCCTAGTTGGCACGTTAACTTCTCTCAGGTAATTATTGCGGAGTAAAGTGTTCTATGGAGGTTTCCTACTTAAGTTTTTCCTTTCCATATGTAATTCCAGTGATGAGTCTCCATGAATGCTCAATAAACAATTAGCAAAATTAAATTCAGAAACGCAAGCAATTCCCCTCGATAAAAGAATAGGACTCGCGTGTATTGAGCACCTACCACGTCCAAAACACTGTTAGGCATCTTTTCACAAGGTATCTCAGGAAATGCTCACAATTAACCTAAAAAGCTATCCCCACTTTACAGATAAAGATACAGACTTGGAGACTTTAGGCCATTATACCACCTACACCGCATGTGGCTCAGATAGGGCTGGACCAGGTAGGTCCACGTGACCCAAGTCTCCTACTTTTTCTTCACTTTTTCATTGTGTTCCACTGACCCTGCAGTAAGAAACCTGGTTATGGGAAGTAAATGTAGGAAGTCAAGGGAAGCGCCTGTAGGTGTTCGTGTCCTCCCCTCTTGCTTTTTCACTCTCCTTTAGAGCAGATGAGCAGAACTGTGTCCCTGGCTCCCCCTTCACCGTTCTCTTCAGTGCCCAGCTTGATGTTAGAAAAAGATGATAATGTACATTGGAATAGCAATTTAAGAGTTTACAAAGAGTCTGCGACATCTCTTCATCCTCCTCTTACAACAGAGAAAATTAAACTCCAAATAGCTTTGTGACTTACCCAAAGTCACATATCTAATTAACAGCAGAGGAATTTTAACTAACTCCAGAATTCCTGATTCCAGATACTCTCTGTTATATCCTCAAGTGAGAACATGTGTGATTTTTCATGTAGAAGATTTCACTCTCCAGAGCTCCGTTTGTTTCTTATCTCAAGACCAGCTTATTCTTCCAAGGGATGAAATGTATTAGGTACTCCCCAGCCTCTCCATATCCTGCTGAAATTATCTGGATGTGCCAATACCAGTCTATCGAAAACATTCCACAGATGGGTGTAGAAGAACACATGCAAGTGGTTAAACCATCATTATTTATTCCGAATGGTATGAGGGTGGTCCTCAGCACAGCAGAGAAGGCTTAGAATTCCACCCTGAAAGAGAACTTCCAGGCCACTTTTCCCCCTATGACTTCCTACACAACTGCTATGAAAGTCCATCAGCTGAACAGGGTGAACTTTTCCGGAAGGTGCCAGAACAGGAGGGGGACGGCCACGGCTGTGTTATGTCATCTTCCCATTCTGCATTAAGAAAATTAAGCTGGAGGAGGAGAGCGAGCCTGAAAATGACTTGCCCAAAGTGAGCAAGTAAAATGGCAGAATGGGAAGAAGGCTGGATTCAAAAGACCACAGAGGGGGTCTGCTGCTTGAAGCCTCACTTTCCTTCTCTGTCCGAGGAGCACCCTAATACCACACAGCACTGTTGAGTGTATTATACAAGTCAGACATGGACAGGAAACTTGTGTTTGTGTGTAAGGAGACAGAGTGGCAATTTGAGAAAGAGCCAGAACACATTCACAGAAGATCAGGAAGTGCGATCCATCTGCAGCAGAGAAGGGGGTAGTGTTATCAAGACTAGGATGGGGTTGGTTTAAATATCTTCAAGTTTCTGTTTGATTGGAAAATGTTTTTTAACCAAATGCTTTCTTCAGTTTATGACTTTTGCTACTCTATTATAATGGTAAAGATGGCAGGACAAAATGAGTCTAAAATCTAGCATCTCCTTTCTAACAGGCCGTTGAGCCTTTCATTTCCTGTTGCTGCCCTCAGTGTTGAACACGTGTACTCTGATGTGTAGTTGTTATACTTTGACATAGAGAACAGTTCTTTATTCAGTAATTTTAACCATCTAGTGCTCTGGGAGGAAATAATAATAATAATAATGGAAGGATTCTCTTCTTTTGGTAATGGAAGACTCCATGATTTAGACCAATCTTCCTAGAGAAGACAAGCAAAATCTCTGGAACAGAATAATGTCTTAAAATGAAAAAGAACTGGGGCGCCTGGGTAGCTTAGTCGGTTAAGCGTCCGACTTTCGCTTAGGTCATGATCTCGCGGTTCGTGGGTTCGAGCCCCGCGTCGGGCTCTGTGCTGACTGCCAGCTCAAAGCCTGGAGCCTGTTTCAGTCTGTGACTTCCTCTCTCTCTGACCCTCCCCTGCTCACGCTGTCTCTTTCTCTCTCTCCTAGAAATAAAACATTAAAAAAATAAAAAATAAAAAATAAAAATAAAATGAGAAAGAACTAATAAGATAACAAGGAATTGCCAGCTGAGATCCAGGAAAAGGTGCAAACTTAGAATGATATGCTCAGCATTCATCAATGCTTTTGTTTTAGGACTCTCTGCCAACTAAAGAGGAAGCTGAACATCGCAGCTAATATTCTTGGCATTCTGGGACTGCCAGTACAGAATCAATGCTTAGGACATATCAAGGTGGGTGCCATCTTGCAAACTCCCCACTTTGGTCTGGACCCAAAAGGTTTATATCCTAAGAACAAGAAGGAAGCAGAAATAATCCAGTCATCAATCTTTTTAGCCAGGCTTCATGTCAGATGGGTGGCCAAGAGCACAGAAAATCCCAAAATTTGTAAGCACTTCCAGGTGTCTATAAGAAGCAAACAAAAATCCTCCTATGCATCAAATTATTGCTGCAAAGAAGATTTCAATCACAAGGCTTAAGGCAGTAGGAGAGCATGAGTGAGAAACAACTAAAAGGGACCCTCTAGGATTTCATATATTAGTATTATCAAACACTGAAAACCAAGTGAACTATGTTCTAAATGGAATTCTAGAAATCATTGGAAGGGTTGAGCAGCAGATAAGACAGAGAGTGACTTAGTAAAGAGACCTAGTGAATAAGAGTCTAGATTAGAAGAAGTTACGGGAGTCAGAATGTAAAGACAAAAGCAGGAGAAGCAAACAAGAGAGTGAGTGAGAGTCTCAAAGATGCTCTGAGAAGACCTATTACAGGTTTAATTGGAGTCGGAGTAGGAAAGGAGAGACGATTAGGGTGGACTACATTTCATATAAGGGAACACTTGAGAATTTTCTAGAAACAGTGAAAGTCATTAGTCCACAGATTCAAGAGACCATACAAATGTCAAGCAAAATAAAAAACCCACAACATAATGAAATTTTAGAAAACAAAAAAACAGTGAGAAAATCTTAAAGGCAGACAAAAGGGAGAACTTTAAAAAAATGAGAAATAGGGGAGTCTGAGGGGTTCAGTCAGTTGAGTGTCCGACTTCAGCTCAGGTCATGATCTCATGGTTTGCGGGTTCGAGCCCCATGTCAGGCTCTGTGCTGACAGCTCAGAGCCTGGAGCCTGCTTTGGATTCTGTGTCTCCCTCTCTCTCTGCCCCTCCCCAACTCGTGCTCTGTCTCTCTCTCAAAAACAAGTGAACATTACAAAAAATTTTAAATACAAGAAAGAGACATCTCAACAACAATAAATAAGAGAAGCCAAAAGACAGTAAGTAGACCTGGGCCAAAAGGGATTAATTGCCAAAGTCGCATCCAACACTTAAACGAAAACACCCTTTGAGAGTGAAGGGGAAATAGAGACATCTTCTGATGACAAAATCAGAGGGTTTATCACAGATAACTTGCACAAAGGAAATTCTAATGATGGTCTCCAAACTGATAGAAGGTTAGTGATGCATGAAGAACAGAGAAATATTGATAAAAAACAGAGAATTGGTAAATTTAACATGGAGATAAAAGTATTTAGAGAGAGCTAAAATACTACAGCACTGGGATATAAATCAGGAAGAAGATACATGAAGTTAAAAGCGTCCCATGGTCTGTGCATTGAGAAGAGAGTGAAGGTTTGGATTCACATTAGACTCTGAACAGTCAACAATGCATGTCTGATGTCACATGACCTCTATAAGGATAAAGATTGTAGAGCCTCTAATAGCCCAAAACGGAGTGGTTGAAAAAGGCAAAGGTCTAGAGGGTGGTGGAACATAGGTAAGACAAATAGGAAGCACACTTTATAAGAGTGGATTTAAATATAAATATATCATTTATATCAAATGTAAGTGGACGGTGTTCCAGTTACAAAACAAGGATTGTGAAACTGGATTAAACAAAAAATTTAAGTATTGGGTTGCCTGGGTGGCTCAGTCAGTTTAGCGTACGACTTTTGGTTACAGTTCAGGTCATAGTATCATGGTTCGTGGGTTCGAGCCTCGCATTAGGCTCTGTGCTGACAGTGTGAAGCCTTTGTGATTCTCTCTTCTCTCCCTCTGGCTGTCCCTCCCCTGCTCTCTCTCTATCCCTCTCTCTCTCCAATAACATTTAAAAGAATAATAATAAAATCAAGTGTAAGCTTTGTGTATAAGTGTAAGAGACACATCGAAAACACACGAATACTGATAATTTGAAAGTAAAATAATGGAATTAAGTTATAGCAAAGGTATTATCACAAAATAGAATTTAAGGCAAAAGGCATTACTAAGAATAAGGAAAGTCATTCTATAATGATAAAAAGTCCAAATAGTATCTACAAGAAGAAATATATAAATCTACAATCATAGAGATTGCAACATTAAAATCTTGTGGGCAACCCTTACCTACTAAGATGTGAGAGCCAGTAGAAAAACATCCACCACATCCACCCTCAAGTGGCTGATTCCACGTGCCTCCTCAGAGAGTTCTGGCAAAATAACATCCCAATTTCTGTAAGTGGTGGTCAGTTCAATAAAGCGCCCTTGAATTAGATTGACCTTCTTCCTTGTTTTACTCTTCCCTGACCCTGTTCTTTTTCTTTGGGATCATATCTCAAAATGAATTCTTTATGCAAGTACCTCTCTAAACCCCACGACCTAGGCATCCAAGCTAAGACACTTAATACCACCCACAGCTCTGCACACACTTTCCAGATGGATTACGCTATTGGATCAATCAGACGGTGGCGGGGGGGGGGGGTGGGTGGATCCCATGAATGTTGCTAAGTGGACACATGTCAACCCTGGCATGCAATTACATAACAGTTACTGAGATGTTCACCAGTGGCGAGAGGAAGGATAAAGGCGGAAGGTGTAGCTTTGGCTTACGTGCCAGTGGTCACAAAAAGGACGCGGTCAGTGTTCGTTATAAGAACACAGAAGTAGCTGACTTTGGTCACTGGTCTTGAGAAGCCTTGTAAAAGGAAGAGAAAATGGCAGGCTTGGTTAGCCAACTATCAGCCTCAAGAAGTGCTGTGAAAGAGCACTTCCTCGCAGCCTAGGGAAGCCTCCCTTCTTCCCACAGCCAGCCAAGGCTGCTGACATTCAGTCTTGGGGCTTCACTGTGAATGCAGGAGAGCCAGTGAGGAGAACAGATATGGCCTTCACCATCTCTGATGTCAGAGTCGGGGCCCAGATAAGGAAACAGGAGACCTTGAGATGCGGGACAGGAATATCTGGATGGACAAACTTGAGATCCTTGAACACAGATTCCTCTGAACGCCCCGAGAAGCAGTGGCCTCCCACCTCCTAGAGAATGCAGAGTGGTCTTCCCTGCTGGCGGGCACTGCAAAGACCCCCTGAGGCAGGAGCTTCTCAAGGCCATGTTTGTCTAAGATCTATGTCTGCCTCCCTTGCTTCCCCTAGACCAACGGAGTCGGGCCCAGCACAGCGCAAGCTGGGCGAACCAGCTCCTTCCCTAGGCAGCAGGGTTGTATACACCCACAGAATTGTGAGATGTGGTTAGTTTGCGCTAGCATGAGCCAAGCGACCTCATGCCAGAGTGGATCTTACATAACTGCTGAGGAAAGACGACCTCTTTGTATTTCAGCTTGTTCGTGTGCCAAATCTGATTAACAGTGCCCATCCAACCTACCGTGTATGGTTATAAGAGTAAATGAAGAAATTAATATTCAGAGTAACCTCTCAGCTAGTCACTGTACTGAACACTTCACATAATTAATTAATTAGAATAAAATGAGTTAAGTGTAAACACTCTCAGAAGTTATAATCTTGTTTAGATACTTAAATACGTTATTTTAAATGGTGTGCCCTAAGAGAAACTCCTGTCTAAGATTTGTGAAACCTCGATGAATCATAGTTGAAAGAAGAAGAAAAGAAGGAAAGGAATCTGCATTGCAAAATTACAAAAATGTTAGAATGTGGCTTGGAGTAAATTGCTCATTTGTTTAGGGGAAGGTGGACCACTTGAATGGTAACCTAAGAAAAACGCCTATTCATTGATCTTGGGACAACCAGATGGGGAGCAATTCTAGTGTAGGACCTCCGGATGAGAAGTTGGGGCTTCAGGGGAGCAGTGTGAAGTCCTATGGCTTCCCGGCACCACACATGGGCACCGCGAGAAGGCGGCTGAAACCCAGAAGCAGCCCTTGACTGGCCCCCCGCCATGCTGGCACCCCGATCATGGACTCCCCAGTCTCGCGAACTGTGAGAAATAAGTTTCTGGTGTTTATAAGCAGTGGGTGGTACTTTGTTACAGCAGCCCACATGGGCTAAGACATCCCCATGGCCTTTGTACCTGCCTTCATATGGGCCTCAGAATCTGTGTTTCACCTGTATGTTCCTCATGCTGCCCTATTAGCTTCTGGAAGTCAGCGACATTGTTTACCCAACCTTGTTTCTCCTGTGTCCTGTACATAATTAGGGCTTTATAAATGTTCATCGATGACTAACTGCAGGATGGAACAAGTGAGAAAATAGATTGAAAAAATTTTTTTGTATTTATTCATTTTTGAGAGACACTGACAGAGTGCGAATGGGGGAGGAATAGAGAGGGAGGGAGACACAGAATCCGAAGCAGGCTCCAGGCTCCGAGCTGTCAGCACAGAGCCCAACGCGGGGCTCGAACCCACGAACCGTGAGATCATGACCTGAGCTGAAGTCAGTCGCCTAACCGACTGAGCCAGCCAGGCGCCCCAAGAAAATTCTTGATAAGAAGAAAATGTGGATGAATTTCAACTCGCTCTCCAAGAAATATTTAGGCAACAGCAGAGATACATAGTTACACGGAAGTAAACACACACCAAGGCTTATGACAGAGGCAGAGACAAGGTCAAGACCTTCAGGGTGCCACACAGCATGATCTGTAACGAATGTTGTGAAGTCACACAGTGGCTAAAATACATTAGCTGTCCTGTTTCCTGATCAGTGTGTGTGGCCTCACGAAGACACAGCTTATCTTGTTATTCACACTGCGTTTCAGGACACGGCTGTCGAGAGCCGCTGATGAAGCTCACGGCTCACTCGGTAAACAGATGTTTCTAAAAACTTGTGCTTGTCTTGATTGTACCCAGGTGCTGTCAGCCAGTAGATTTTTTATTTACTTATTTTTTTAACAAAACGAGTGAGAGTACTGGTGTCTGGGTGGTACAACCCCTTCTAATTTTGTTCTGAGCACCCAAGTACAAGGTCTGAGACAGAGGTTGTACGTTGTGTGATTTTCGGCAAGTTTCATAACCTGTCTGAGCCTCATTTCCCTCATTTGTAAAAGGGAGTTAATACTAGTCTCCAGCAAACTGGTAAATGTTTAACAATCAGCTCTCAGAGACAGGGGTGGGAATAACCTTCACCTGTAGCTGCTGATGGCCATGACGTAATTCTTCCCACCATGGCCTAGTGCAAGGTGCCAGCGCTGTGTCCTCGGACACGGAGTGGGGAAGAAATGGGCAGAAGTAGAACGCTATTGATGAGTGCTCCCACATGCAGGTGTCCTAGATGCCAGTGACCTCTGGGACCTGGATAACAGTGAATTGTGGTGAAACAGGTGGCTCAGTCCGTTAAGTGTCTGACTTCAGCGCAGGTCATGATCTCACGGTTCCTGGGTCCATGGCCCACACTGGGCTCTGCACAGGTGGTGTGGAGCCTGTTTGGGATTCTCTTTCTCCTCTTTCTACCCCTCCCCAGCTCTTTCTCTCTGTCTCTCTCAAAAATAAATAAATAAATGTTATAAAAAAGTAGTGAAATAATAGGAAGTGATGAGCTGCATCTATTACTTTTGTTTCTAATACTAATATCTTTATATATAGCATATTAATACATACGATTTGATCTTACTAATGGCTGGATATGGAAACCAGCTCACCACATTCCTGGCATTCCTCATGAACTGTACGTACCAGTTTCCAGCACACAACTGCCCATCTCCAGCGCCTGGATTTTGCAAACAACACTGCAATGAGCAGATTTCTCCAGGATACGTACCCATATCACAGGATATATGACTGGAATGTGACCAAGTGTACTGCCAGATTGTTCCCCAGAATGGCCACATCAACTTAGCTCCCCAGCAGCAGTATCTGAGGGCTCCCCTAGTCCTCTGACGAGGTGCACACCACCAGAGAAGTGGGATGTGGCTGGGCACTGCGATACTATAGCGTTCAAAGCAGCAGCAAGGGGTCTACCCTGGGCCATGGACCGATTGTATAAGCATAACATTTAGTGATAAAAAGTAATAGCAGAATGAGGGGCGCCTGGGTGACTCAGTTGGTTAAGCACCCGACTTCAGCTCAGATCACTCAGTCTGTGAGTTCAAGCCCTGCATCAAGCTCTATGCTTGCTTCAGATTCTGTGTCTCCCTCTGCTCGCACTCTGTCTCTGTCTTTCTCAAAAATAAAGACTAAAAAAAAATTTTTTTAAGAAGTAATAGAATGAGATTTATAGTACAGTACTATTTATTTAAATTGCATACAAAACAATAGACCTTTTTTTTTCAAGAACACACAAAAAAGTGCACATCAAATGTATTTGAATGGCTTCCCACGGAGGGGAGGGATTTGTTGTGTCAACAATATTTATTAAGCAGTAGGGGCTCCTGGGTGGCTCAGTCGGTTAAGTTTCCCACTCTTGACTTCAGCTCAGGTCATAATCTCACAGTTGTGAGATCAAGCCCACCTTGGGCTCCTTACCGAGCATGGAGCTTGCTCGAGATTTTCTCTCTCTCTCCGCCCCCCTCAAAAAAACCCAAACATTTAAAAAATATATTAAGCATTAATGGAGTAATAGTATATCTACAAGCACCTAACATGGTACTTGCCACTTGGTCTCTTTTCTCATCCCTGGCCAGCAAGAGCTATGCTGATTTTATGAACTGTATTTAAGGTTGTATTCTTATTGCCTTTAATGAACTGTGCAAGGTTGCATGTTTAAATTATTTATTTTCTGGAAAAAATACACAGATCCTGTGTTTAGTATATTTCTACAGTTAGCAGTATTTTCAGTGTAGACGCTACATAGAGCAGTCATCGGAGCTTAAAACCAGGCTGGCCTGTTTGTCTGTATATTGGCTGAATTCATCATAACGGTTGCAGAGAAACGAGCAATTCCAATTCTGTCTTGTGTATACTATCGCACTCAATCTTCAGAAAATAAGATTTGACGTTTAGAGAGCCGAGTGCTTTGCCCAAGAGAGGGTTTGTGGGGACAGGGCCAGCAGCTTCCCAGAAAACACAGGGGTCACCTAAGAGCTCGGTGTGCACTTGGCTGCTGAGAGTGCGATCACGGGGCTACACAGCCCCATCAGCTCTCGCCCGCAGTCTTTGCTCTAAGGCAAGAAGCACGGGTTATAGTTACGATGAACTTATAAGTGTGAATTATTTCCTATGTAAGTGAAGGGAAAGCTGGTAAGAACCTGGGTGGTCAAGAAGACCTCTTGCCTTTATTCACGTGATCAGAAACATCAGGCCTAGAAAATGCGAGTTTCCTAAATTGCCCAAGGTCACACAGAAAATTTTCCATGTAGCCAGGACAGGGCACACTGTGGCCTGGCTCTTAGGCGGGGGTGGCTTAATAGAGTAAGATAGATTCAAAGCTGCAGGGCCATGAAGTAGCTATAAAGCCGGGAAAAGCTGCCAGGCATCCCCAGCTCCCGTTTCCTCACCCAGAAAAGGGGAAAATCGCTCATATGCTCTGGTGACTCGGGTGGCTGCTGCAAGGACCTGTTGTTCATACATTTACGCGCTCATTCAACAGAGAATTATAGAGGCGACTCGTATGTGCCCGTCACTGTCCCAGGCACACAGATACAGTAGCGAGTACATCAAAGTCCCTGCTCTGTGGAGCTTCCGTACTAGTAAACTGTTCAGGACGCTAAATAAACATATCAGTCAATCCATCAGTGAGCGCCGTAAAAAATAATGAGGCATAGTAAGGATACCGAGAGTGACCAAGAATGCTTATTAGGGAAATCATCACTTCCAGGATGGAAATCAGCGTCTACATGGCTCGCCCCAGGCCCGGTAGTAAGAGCGTGTCCCTCCCCGTCAGATTTCGCTGGGTGGTCCCATTGGTTTCACTGGGTTCGCCAGCTTCCTCGTCCCCAAGGCTGAGCTCCTTTCTCCCTTCCGCTCCCTCCAACTACTTGTTCTCTCGATTTAATGCATTTTGGGGAATCGGACTCCGGTTCTCCCAGTTACGATGTGGCGTTGAGCACAGAACGCGGGTTTTGAAATCAGACGGACTTAGGTTGGAATTGACCAGCATTTGGTTGCGGAAGCGCTGGGAGAGCTGAATAAATGGGTCCCATTGAGCCTCCAAGGACCATCACCGAGGCCACAACCATTGCCCTGAACTGTCAGGGGTGCTGCTGGCTCTAGAACCTCAGTCCTGCTGTCCCGGTCAAGAGGGAAACCAGCAAAATTAGGAAGCAGTCACCGATGTCGCTCCAGCCCTTTGTTTCATCCTGAGCCTGTCATCTCTGTGGGTCCAATCAGTGGTGTTCTGTGACAGCCCCCAAGTCCACGGTCCTTCGAATTCCCATTTTCCTCCTGGTTTTCTAGTGCTGGAAATAACACACCACGAGTGTGGCCCCCGTCACGGGATCCCACCCCATTCGCCACCAGTGACCTTCTCCCAGGTGCAGCAGGACAACACGCCAACGGCTGTTGGGACCCCACCCCCACCCCCACCAGTGAAGGGGTGCTCATTGCCAGCTGGCCAGTGAGGGCTCCAGCTCTAAAATCCCATCCTCGAGTCTGCTTCCTAGGACCACCTCCAGTACCAGCCGGCGTAGACGCAGATCCTGCAAACAGGCTCTGAGATGGAGAGCTGCAGGTCTGAAGTTTCTTGGGGAGGGGGTTGGAGATTCCCATAGGAGGCGAGGAGGGCAGGAGTGGGTGGAGGGACAGGCTGAGCTGTGATGTGGCTGTCACATGCCTCAGCCGACGCACAGGCTCCATCCACACAGCACTCCTACCTGCCGCATATGCTTTAAGGACCTTCAGATCGACTAGCTTCTATGGCCTGAGTTGAAGGGCCGCTTGCACAGAAACTGGCCTCTCACTCCGACCCTCTCAACCCTGGCAGATTTCAGGATTCTGCAGGGAGCTTGGGAGCTGTAGGGGCCTGTCGCTTGTTCCAAACTGGAGCAAGGAGGCCAGTCAGCGGCCACGGGCCCTGTAATCTTGGGTGGGGCCAGCCCCTGGTCCCGATAGCAATTCCCAGCCAGGGACATGGCTGTCAGAGTCAGCACCAGTGTCTCCAGCGTCTGGTGCATGGGCCCCGAAAAGGGGTGCCACAGAACCACACACGTGAACATTTTACTCTAAGTACAGGAAATGGCTGGACAATGGAAAAATGGTGGGTCTCACTGTTTGTGTCCAGCTTCCTGTCCTTACTGTGTTGAAGTTGTTTCCCCTTTGTGAACTTCTGATTCTGCATTTGAGGAGTGAGCATGACCGTAAGAGCACCTTGGCAACTGCACATAGTTCAAGTTGAATCAGGTGAAAATGTGGATGTGAGAGCCCATGACAGAATTGTACGAGGTGAGGTGTCACCGTTCACATGGTCCTACTTGAAAGAAATGCATGACAGACATGAATGTGCTCATGCTCATGAGTTCAGCAGAGCTCACTGAGGCTCATGCCAGAGTTTTGGGTGGCTGAGTCTTAGGAGGAGCAGGGGAGAGTGCCTTGTTCCTGTGCTTCAAGCCAAAGAGGGCTTGTAGGGATAGGCCCCTAAAGGAAGGAGGAAACGTGGTGAAGAAAGGAAAGAGGGAAGAAGGAAGAGACGGAATGAGGGAGCAAGAGAGGAAGTGAATCCAGCACTTGTTAAACCAGCTACTCAGTGCCAGGTGCTATGCTCGGCCTTGTGTCTACGTTCTCTCTCCATAAGAGAGGCTGTTTTGTCAGGAGAGCCTGGGGAGCAAGTGAAAGAAAATCCAAGTCAAACTATCTTAAGCAAACGAGAACTCAAACTAAATTAAACCAAACAAACCAAAAAAAACCAAAGCACAAGGAATGTATTGGCCCAAAAACCAGAAGGAAGGGCTGGCTTCAAGAAGCACCTGATTCTGGGGCTTAAATGGCGTCTCCAAGACCCAGTTTCTCTGTTCTTCCTCTCACAGCTTGGCCTGCCACATCACTGGCTTCGCTCTCAGTGTGTATGTGTCGGCCAAGATGGCGGCAGCTCAAGCCTTTCCTTCTCAGCCTCCACCCACTGGGTGGGGGAGGACCTGCCTCACTTCGTCCTCCATTCCTGCCCAGACCTCATTCCTCAGCACCTCTCGTGGGTCATACTTCCTCCCTGACCCTGAACCCACACCCAGGAGAACCTGATGTGCTCGAGGACCCGGGGCCCACGCAGAGCAGGTGGACTGAGAGCTGGCAATAGATGCTCCTGAGGGTAGAGGGGAGGGAGGTGAGCAGTTATGAGGAAGGTCAAGTGCGCAGACACTGAGCAGCAAAACCCACACGTGACACCTCAGAGGCCTCCACCACATTGTAGAGGTGAGACGAGTGCCGGGCAAGACTGGATGACTTGTCCAAGGTCATACACTCTCTTCATTGCTGTTTGTGGGGATGCATGATTGAGACACGGCTAGAAAGTGGCAGTTCTGGAGGTGGAGACTTGGGCCACATGACTCTGAAGGCTGCATTTCTCTTGCAGGGTTGTACGCCAACTGTGCACCTCAGCTGAATCACCTCACGCCCTCAACCCTTGTCTCTTCATCCAGCTCTGAGGTTCGACAACTGTACCTTGAAGACAGGTATTTCCACGTGAACTGTAATGGCAAAACCAGTAACGGCATAACTATTGCCAAGTACCTTGTTCTCTTTCTTTTGAGTATTTGTTTCAAGTGAGAATAAGCACAGGTCTGCTCAGACATCACCTTCCTGTTCAGGTTCCCTTTGGCTTATTAACACCAGGGCCCTATTCCCCAGCCTGTGTTGGAGATCATGGCCGCCTGGTGCCCCGAATTTGTAGTTCTTCTAAGAGGCCAAATCCTCCTCCTCCTTTGCCCCGCTCCCCCAGTTACCATTGTTCCGTGCTTTGCAGTAAAACAAATACTTCTTTCCACTATATTGACCCCAAATATTTCATCCATTCACTGTCACTGAAAGCCAAGTGTTTTTTTTTCTAGGCTGGCTACAAACAAGAGCTACTTTGTGAAGCTGTGAGGGCAGAGAGCCAGATTACCTTTCACTGGTTGTTTTTTTGTTTGTAAAATGGCAGTGTCTTCTGTAAACATGGTATGTTGGTGGCAAATAATTGCACCAACGTAAGAAATAATTCGTTGTGCTTTTTATCTGTATTTGCATCTAGTTTGGTCCATCCTTTGTCAGTGTATTTATAGAGTTTTAGAGTTGCATAGTTATAATGTGATATTTTGTCTCTTTTGCTTACTTCAATGATTTTTCCAGGCTATTAACCTGGACGTCCCTGTTTTAATTGCTGCTTTATATTCAGTGAGTATTTGTTGGTTCATCCAACAAACATTTATTTAATAATGACTGAAGTATTCCTCTGTGGGTTTCTCCCAGGTTTTATTATTATAAATAATGGAATGAATATCTCTATGCATATACCTTTCTCTATCTTTTGGATTATTTTCTTAGGCTAAATCCCCCAAATGGGATCATTAGGATGAGCATTTCTATAGCTTTTAAAGCTAACAGCCAACTATGTGTGAATGGTTCATTGAGTCTGTTTTCTCCTGATCCTATTCATTCAAAGGATAAAATCCACACTTCTTTTTTTTATAATACAGGACTCTTCCATGAATTGCTTGTCTCTCTCCCATCATTTCTTAACCCTCTGCAACTTTCCACCTCCCTCACTTCTAGCCAAAGTATAGATACTAGTGCTTGATGCTCAGGAGATCTTGATTTGTATGAAAAATTTCTGCTCTATGGCAGCAGAAGGCTGGACAAATGGACAAAGAGCCATTATAAATCATTTCCCTCTTTGCTCTATGCTCTGGACTGGATGGTGTCCCCCAAAATTCATATGCTGAAACCCTTACCCCAAATGTGATGAGGTGGGGCCATTGGGATGTGATCACATTGTGATGAGGTTAGGAGGGTGAGGTCCTTGTGATGAGCTTTGTGTCCTTACAAGAAGAGACCAGAGACCTTTCATTCTCCCTTTCTCCCCTTCTTTCCTTCCCTCTCTCTCCCTCCTTCCATCTTTCTGTGCCATGTGAGGACACAGCAAGAAAATGCTATGTGAAAAAGGAAGGAGGGAAGGAAGGAAGGAAGGAAGGAAGAAAAAGAAAATGCCATTTGCAAGTCATGAAGAAGGGCCTCACCAGGATCTGAACTGGCCAGTACCTTGGTCTTCGACTTCCCAGCCTCCAGAACTATGAGAGAAACAATTTGGTTGTTTAAACCACCCAAGTTTTGGTATTTTGTTATAACAGCCCAAGCCAACTAATACACTCAGTATGCATCAGTCTTCACATCTGTACTGTTACGAATAGGTCACCTGGAATTCATTACGGTTCCACATCAAATTTTATGTACTTCTCATGACAACCCTATAAGCATGCCCATGTTGTAGGAAATACAGGTCAACAGGGACATTTGGGGGACTCTAAGTGGTTCAAGATGACTCAAGGGTGAGGGTGCTGTGTGCAGGAAGTCACCGGATGGGGAGACTCCAGAGGTGGAAAGAGACCAGAGCACGAAGGGCCTTCTCTGTCAGATTCAGGACTTTGACATTTGACCCACGAGCCTGGTATTTGGAAGGTTTCTAGAGAGGAGTAACATGGCCTGACTAACACGTTAGGTAGCATGCGCTCTCGCAGAGTGCAGGGAGGACCGTGGGGTCCCAACTAGAAGGGCTGCCAGAAGTGCAGGCTTTGAGAGGGCGCAGCTTCCTCTGGGAGGAGCCTGCATAGACTGGCTGGACTAACCGCCACATTCGTTGTTTCCAGAGCTTCAAACTATGCCCTGACCTCTTCTAAGGATTTAGGTTTCCCAGGCTTAATTTGTTAAAGTAAATCCACACCAAATCGACAACAAATTGTATGCTAAATGGTAAAATGTTAGAAGACTTCTCTTGTTTTTAAATTTTTTTAAATGTTTATTCATTTTTGAGACAGAGAGAATGAGAGAGAGAGAGAGAGAAAACATGAGCAGGGGAGGGGCAGAGAGAGAGGAAGACCCAACATCTGAAACAGGCTCCAGGCTCTGAGCTGTCAACACAGAGCCCGATGCAGGGCTTGAACTCACAAGCCGTGAGATCATGATGTGAGCTGAAGTCGGATGCTTAACGGACTCAGCCACTCAGGCGCCCCAGAAGACTTCTCTTTAAGAGAAGGAGCAAATCTTGACTTGTAGTCGACATTGCATGGGAGGCCCCAGCCAGAGCAATAAAGAAGACAAAGAAATAAAAGGCACATAGACTGTAAGGGGGAAAAAAAACCAAACTGCTGTCATTTTTCTCAAACACTATTATGTGTACATCAAAAATCCTAAAGAGTCTTAAACTATTACTGAAAGAAAAAAATACATAAGAAGCAGTATATTTCTTCATTTCAGCACAAAACAGTTTAAAAATAGAATTTTAAAAGATATGAATTACAGTATAATCTTAAAAGCATCAATTACTTAGAAACCAGTCTAGGAAAGATGTGCAAAGATTCCAAAAGTAAAAATTTGAAGCTTACTGAGAAACCCTAAATATGAGAAGGATATTTAAAGGGCAGCTATGCCATGTTCTTGGATTGAAAAATATCAATATTTTCAAAATGTCAATTCCTCCCAACCTGAGCTCCAGGCTCCGTGCAATTCCAATCCAAATCTCAGCACGTTTATTTTGTAGAAGTTGACAAGCTACTTTTTGAAGAAAAGGAAAAATGTAAGAGGATTTTGATTTTAATCTAAATCAAGACATTACAGTATTTTAGTGAACAAGATGGTGCAGCATTTATGCAAAGATTTAAAAAAAAAAAAAAAAAAAAAAGGCCAGTGAAAGAGAACGGAGAATGTAGCACAGATCGAGGCTTGTTTGTGGAAGAGGGTGGCAGCAGTAAATGGACAGTGTTTTCAGTGGATGGTGATGGGGTAATAAAGTCTCCATATCGGAAAAAAAATCGAGATTATACCCCTTCCTCGTACTGTATGTCAGATCAGTTCCAGGTGACTTAAAGAACTAATATGAAAGGCCAAATACTAAGCTTTCAGAAGATACTATAGGAAAATGTCTTTTTAAGATTTTATTTTTGGGGCGCCTGGGTGGCTTAGTTGGTTAAGCGTCCGACTTTCGCTCAGGTCATGATCTCGCGGTTCGTGGGTTCGAGCCCCGCGTCGGGCTCTGGGCTGACTGCCAGCTCAGAGCCTGGAGCCTGTTTCAGAGTCTGTGTTTCCCTCTTTCTCTGACCCTCCCCTGCTCACGCTGTCTCTCTCTCTCTCTCCTAGAAATAAATAAAAATATTAAAAAAAAAAAATTTTATTTTTAAGTAATCTCTGTACCCAACATGGGGCTCAAATTCACAACCCCAAAGTCAAGAGTGGCACGCTCCACTGACGAAGCCAGCCGGGTGCCCCTATGAGAAACTATTGTTTTAATGTTTATTTATTGGGGCGCCTGGGTGGCTCAGTGGGTTAAGTGTCTGACTTCGGCTGAGGTCATGACCTCTCAAATCGTGAGTTCAAGCCCCGCTTTGGGCTCGCTGCTGACTGCGTGGAGCCTTCTTGGGATTCTCTGTCCCCTTCTCTCTTCTGCCCTTCTTATGCTCATTCTCTCTCTCTCTTTCTCTCTCTCTCTCTCTCTCCCTCTTAAAATAAATAAACATTTAACAATAATAATAAAATTACAATGAGATAGAGCTACACACCGACATGATTGGTAAAATTTAAAAACTAACAATACTGAGTTGGCCGGGATGTAGAGATTCAGAAACTTACATCCCTGACAGGAAGAAGGTGAGTCAGTGCAAACGCTTTGGAAAACAATATTGCGTTAGCTAGGAAAGTAGACCATCCCATGTTCCCATGAGATGTGCATAATTATGTGCATGAGCACAAATATCAAAGAATGTCCCTAACAGTGTTTTTCACAATTACCAAAAAACAGAAGAAAACTAAATGCTCACTGTATAGTGCACATATAACAAGAAAAGGAGTATTTTAGATACATGGAAAAATGTGATGAATCTCGCAGTGGTGGGCAAAAAAAGCAAGTCCCCGAGAAAAACACAATAGAGCTGCATTTTCTAACAGTTTAGGAACAGGTAAAACTAGGGATGCGTCCACAGCCATAAAACACCAAGGAAAAGCGAGGAAATTAGAAAAGCTCTCAAAGGAAAAAAAAGTGGCCGCTCCCGAGAGCAGGGAGGGGTTGTTACTGGTGAAGGATGTTGAGGGGACTTTCTGGGGGACTGTTAGCCAGCTGCTTCTTGGCCCAGGGCAGGATGGATTTACTTAGCAGCCATTTGTTAAACTTGTCTACACGATATATTTTATATTAAAACTGCTTAATTCGTATTTTATTTTTTGTTTTTAATTTTTTAATTTTTTAAATTAAATTTTTTAAATTTTAAATTAAATTAAAATTTAAAAAATTTTTTAAATGTTTTATTTATTTCTAGCAGAGAGAGAGAGACAGCGTGAGCAGGGGAGGGTCAGAGAGAGAGGGAGTCACAGACTGAAACAGGCTCCAGGCTCTGAGCTGGCAGTCAGCACAGAGCCCGACGCGGGGCTCGAACCCACCAACTGCAAGATCACGACCTAAGGGAAAGTCGGACGCTTAACCGACTAAGCCACCCAGGCGCCCCAATTTTAAATTATTTTTGAGAGAGAGACAGAGACAGAGTGAGAGCAGAGGAGAGGCAGAAGTCAGACGCTTAACTGACTGAGCCATCCAGACGCCCTCAAAATTGCTTTATATTTTACATTTTAAAAAGCCTTAAAAAAAAAAAAGAAACACAAACTACCCAAAGTGCCTGAGCCCGGTAGAGTGGCATCTGGTTGGTGGCGGGGGTCACATATCAGCCAGGGACAAAGCAGCTCCTTGTTTACCCTGGCATGGCTTTTGGTCTGTGTCCACGCCTGGTTCATGCCCTGGACACATGGATTGAAGAAAAAGAAAACACTATCTCAAACCCCAGCTATTTCTAAGACGCAATGGATATTTGATATTGTAATGAAATGTACAGATCTAACTATCCAAACAGACTGTGCACATTTATTATCAGAAATAAGCTTTGATTTCTTGTGATTTACATTTCGTTAGTTCTGGACTTCATCAAGACCAAAGCCCAAAGGGCTTTCCCCTAGCACCAGAGACCCGAGATGTTTCAGATTAATTTACATCTCCTTTGGGCTGCTCAGATCTTACTATAATGATGGTGCATTCATTAGAATAAAAATGGAAGTAAGATCATGAAATTCCAGGGCCTCTGAAAAAGTGAGGAAAAGACTGCCTCAAAATAAGAAGAAAAGCAGGTGGCCTCATTTCCATCGCTGCCGCTGACCCCAAAGGTCATAATCTACCTGCCTTTGTTCTTCACAGTGACAAGTTCCATAAATGTATTTCACAAGCTTGGTATATTTAGCTATCTTCTGCAAGCATGTGAGTTATAAATAATAGTTGCTGGGAACATTGTTGGGACCTTGCTGATTTGCCATTTTGGAGGACTGGTAAATTGTTTAGAAAATCTGTTAGGAAGAATATTCATATAAGCCGATTATTTACATCAATGAGACTTCAGGATACTTTTCTTTATTTTTATTTATTTATTTTTTTATGTTTTATTTATTTTTAGGAGAGAGAGAGAGAGACAGCGTGAGCAGGGGAGGGGCAGAGAGAGAGGGAGTCACAGGCTGAAACAGGCTCCAGGCTCTGAGCTGGCAGTCAGCACAGAGCCCGACCCGGGGCTCGAACCCACGAATCGCGAGATCATGACCTAAGCGAAAGTCGGACGCTTAACCGACTAAGCCACCCAGGCGCCCCAGGATACTTTTCTTTAAAGTGTACTTATTTATTTTGAGAGAGAGAGAGCGAGAACATGTGTGTGTGCAAGCAGAGGAGGGGCAGAGAGAGTCCTAAGCAGGTTCCACGCTCTCAGCTCAGAGCCCGACTTGGGGCTCAAGCTCGTGAACCCTGAGATCATGACCTGAGCCGAAATTGAGAGTCAGGTGCTCAGTGGAGTGAGCCACCCAGGTGCCCCCAGAAAGGATACTGAAACAGTTTCCAAACACTCTAAAGAGCTTTAGGAAGGGAAAGAAGGTGTTCCAGGAATAATTATAACCTGGATTCCCCCAGAAAACACTAGGCTATGAATTCAGTGGACAGTTTGTGATCATTAGTAATGACTAAGGATCAGCGTGGTTTTCCTAAGGAAAGATTATTTCTCATTAATCTCATTTCCATTTTTAAGAAAATCACTAGGTTCTGGATAAAGAAGATGTCACAGACATACCATATCTCAGTTTTCACAAGGCATGGGTGCTGGTTCAATTAAGTTAATACATTTTTAAAAACTGTCAGATTACTGAAATTGCCATGTCAACCTCAGAGACCTCAATTCTTCAGCCTGTCCCCTCAACACTTGATTAATATCTGGGTGAAGACGAAGAAAATGTACTTATCAATGACACAGATGACCCAGAACTAGAAAAGCTTATACATTACATTGCAGACTCACACGTACAGGATTTAAGTGCATTCCAGAAGAGGACTGAGACACGATGAAAATCAGGAGGCTAAAAAGGTTCAGCAACACAAGGCTCAGGATTGAGAGGATCTTGACATCAGTACATTGAGAAAGACTTAAGGTCTCCAGCTCACAAGGCTGTGAATTCCGCCAGCATCCAGAATCACAGATGGTCTGGAGCCTTAGATGGGTCCCCATCCGGCTGGTTCCTTGATTTGAGCCTGGTGAGACCCTGACAGTGAACCCACTTAACCCACGTCCCCAAGACTTCCAATCCGCAAATGTGCGAGGTCACACATTTGTGTCAGCCGAAGTTACTGAGTTCATCGTCGTATGTTCCACAGGCACAAGAATCTGACCCAAGAGCAAGCAACGCCTTTGGCCCATCCCTGTCAGTGTTTCCTGATAGCCTGCATTTTCTGTCACGTTGCAGTTAAAAACCCAGTGTCCCTTTTTGCCCAGAAAGGAAAGGCTGTCTAAATTTTGGCAGGACTACTTCCTCAGGCACCTCTCAAGGAGGAGGTGGTTAAGTGCATTCCGTGACCATCACCACCATGTGGAGGTGCAGGAGAAGCAGGCTCTTAGCTCTAGGCCCATATACCCTCCCTACTAGTCTAGACCTAGAAGCTTCTGGGTCTGAACTTAAGAACAGTAGTCCAGACTGGGACATGGCTTCAGGAGCCACCTACACATAGATGGTGATCGAGTCCATGGTAAATGTTTCCATCACTGTGCGTGTAGTAACCACAGAAGACCTGGGAAAGAGCCCTGGAAAACCTACACCGAAGGAGCATCCAGAAAAGGGAGTCGGGCAAAGCCCACGGAGGCGACGTCATGAGAGCCAAGGACCAGCCGCGAGAACAGGGACTGTCAGTGCATACTGAACAGCAGAGGAGGCAAGTGCAACACAGACCCGAGAAGGGCAGATTCGGTCGTAGGACGACAAGGTCGTTGGACACGTCGGTCAGAGCACCTGCAGAGGCAGATTGGGATGGGAGCCAGAGCTGGGCAACTTGAGGGGCAAGCGTAATACTAAGTAAGGATAGTGGGTCGTTCTTTCAAGAACTCTGGCTATGAGGCACAGGAGTGAGATGGGGAGGAAGGGGAAGAGTACAAGCGAGAGACTGTGATTTGGGGGAGGTGGGAACGGGGTTTGAATTCTGACAGGAAGGAGCTAATATAAGGGGAGAGGCACTGGGTTCAAAATATAAATCATAATATATTTTTCATTTACGCACTTCAGAATTTTCTTGAGCACCTACTGTGTGGCAGGCCCCAGGCTGGGCTATGTTGGCCACCGTCGAGGGGTTGCAGGGAAGGGTGGTGAGGAGAGAGAGAGGTTGCATGTCAAGTTCAAGGACACTCCAGCCTATTCCTAGAAATGTGTTCAAAATTTTGCTGACAAGCTGGACCTGGGAGATAAAATGCCACCGCCTCTTTCATCCAAAGCTATCTGGTGCTCAGTCTTCTAGACACCATTTCTGCTATTTGGCTTCCCGGAGACTGTCGGTCGGCTGTGCCAAGGGTGATGACGAGGCTGTGCAGAGGCAGCCCCCCAGCCCTCCTGAGGGGCAGTGCGTGGATGCGAGTCCTTGCGGAGCTGGGGGCTGGAGGAGGCCCCTCCGGAGCCCGGGGCACCCCACGGCTCTGGGGGCCTGAGGCCGGCTCCCTCGCGAGGGCCCTGCGCTCTGCTTTTCCCTCTAGGCTGACCTGCCCTGGGAAAGACTGAGGGTCACAACAAACAGAAACGACGTGGGTAAGAGAGGGAACTAGGTGTTCTGAGCATGTACTTCAGACTCTCTGAAGTAAAGGTTTGCTTGTTTCACTTTCTAATTAATATGTGGTAGTCTAATGGCACCATCATTTCTTCTTCTTCTTTTTTTATTTCTGAGAGAGAGAGAGAGACAGCATGAGCAGGGGAGGGGCAGAGAGAGAGGGAGACATAGAATCAGAACCAGGCTCCAGGCTCTGAGCTGTCAGCACAGAGCCCGACGCGGGGCTCGAACCCACGAACCGTGAGATCACGTCCTGAGCCGAAGTCGGATGCTCAACCGACTGAGCCACCCAGGCGCCCCACCGTCATTTCTGTCTTTGGACCAGGAACAAACCACTCCTGGACCGGCTCTGGTGTAAGAACCCCGCGGTGGGCCGCTGCCCCCTGTAATAACGACACTAGTCCTGAGCCCTCACACAGGCCCCGCACTTCGGGTTGGCCAGGCTGGTTTGCCGTCTCGGAGCTCAGCTCGGTTCAGATACCACGTCTTCTTCCAGGAGACTCTGGTCTCCCGGCTCTCGCTTGGCGGGACTGAGTGCCCACCATCTGGCAGCGGGTTTCCCCACAAGCAGGCGCCCGGGCCAGGATATGAGTGTTGAAGGGTTTATTGGGAAACAGTCCCAGGAAGTGCTGGTGATGAAAGGAGTCAACTGAGGGAGGAAAGCCCGGGCCAGTCCCCGCGCGGGCAGCCGGCCTTGTCCCGCAGGGAAGTTCTGAGAAACAGGCAGGTGCTCGCTGGGAGTTCCCCACCCTGGGCCCAAGGCAGGGGTGTTCACACAGCACCTCACTTCCAGGTAGAGAGCCGCACGGGAGCCGCTCACTCCTCCTCCGTCCCGCCTGCAGGGCAGAGTGGACTCCGGTGGGCGGAGGAGGGCCCCGGGGCAGGCAGTGGGGCAGAGCTGGACAAGGGTGGGGACACACACGTGGCCGTGGCCACTGCAGCCGCTGCTCCGCTCTCCAGCCTCCTCGACGGTTGTGCGTGACGCGTGTCCGCCCGTGAGCGCTGCCCATCGCGCTGTTCTGTAATTGCCTGCTTCCTGGACCGTGAGCCCCCTTGGGCAGAGGCTGTACCCTTGATCTCCGTACCTCACTGTTGGGGGTGATCTGGGCACCCAGGAGTGAAGGATGCGTAACTCTGCCCCTCGCGACGCCCCCAGGGTGGGATTGCTCTTACCCTCCGAGGCTCAGAGGGGCCGTGACCTGCTGTAGGCTCTGTAGCTAACGAGTGACAGACTCGGACCTCCCGATTCCAGTTGCTCCGTCTTCTCACTCGGCCTACACCTCTCTTCCCCATTCGGCCGCGGCCCTGGCTGGAGGGCGTGCACCAGCCCACACATCTACCTCACCTTGACTCCCAGCCCGGAGAAGCTTCATACTTGTCTTTTTATTTACTTACTTATTTATTTATTTGACTAGTGACAAGGTGCGGTGATGAAAAGGTAAGTAATTTTCTAATAGGTATTTGCAGGTTGCAAACCCACTGGGTCTAGGGGGGTGACCCTCCGGCAGCTTTGCGGATCTAACTCTGCTGCTTCCCGGTGATGGAGTGGTGATGGAGCGCAGAGCCGGCGCGTAGGTCTCCGGAGGGTCCCTCTCTGGTTTAAGACACCGCTGTGTCGACCTGCCTGTGATCAGAGCCCATGATTTCGTTACCCTTCTCCACTCGTTTTCATGACGGAGCATTATGGAAAGAAAGCACAATGGAAAAAAGAAATTCAATTAAAAAAAAAAGAACATTGTACCAGGAAAGCCTTTTCTTCGAAGGAAACCTTACTGGGAACCTCACGATAGAGGCCGGGGAGGCCAGTGGGCTGGTGGTGGAGGGTTTCAGGGGAAGGACACCCCTTCAGATACTCACTGATCCCACAGGCAGCCAGGTTGGAACAGCAAAGAGCTCGACTTGGATGAGACTGTGCTGGCCAGGAAACGCAGTGTGGCGGCCGCCGTGGCACACCCGGAAGTGTGTGTTTGTGGCCCCCAAACTTCCAGTATGTGAAGCTGTCTACTTTTGCATACGGACAGTGGTCACAGGGGTCAGTTTGTGACTCATGAAGGAAGGACCCGTCAGCAGTGGAAGGGATACACAAGGAGGCCACCTGCAGTGGGCTTCTGGAATGTGCTAATTTTAAATTCTTCTCACTCAGTATCCCTTCTCTCCCTTCTTTGATGTTCCCATTTTAATACCCGGCCCCGAGACCCCAGAGCCAAGCCCAACGCTGTCATCCCTGCATCCTAACAGCTTCAGCTCTCAGGTCTGAGGTCAGCAGAGCCTTGATCCCTACTTCTCAGCCTGCTTTTAGGGCTTCCTGGCATCACTATTTCCTTCTAGAGTGTGTGGCTGGGCCTTAACCTTACCTGCTCTGATGAAAGCTTGGGAGCCTCTCCCCAGGAAAGATGCCCATACTAACAGAATGTGGTATAACTTTGCAACGTGTATCCACCCCCATAATCATGGATCTGGGGGAAAAAACAAACTCTTGCTCTGAAGTCTTTCCAGCCCCGACGCTGAAGGTGACGATGAAGTTGATGTGTGGAGAGTGCAAATCGGACAGCCTTCCCTAATAAATCATAGAGCAGGAACAGGTGACATGCACACACTGTACCCATGTGACTTTGCTCCTGTAGGGGCCAAACAGCAGGTGCAGCTCACGCATCTGCACAGACCGGAGGAGGACCCGCAGACAGGAGTGGAGCCTGGATGGGGCTTTGCTGATCTGATGAGAGGATTAGGTTTCCCTTCCCTCCTCCACCCGTAAGCCCTCACACTAAGCAGCTGGCTGTGAGAGCTCAGCCTCCTGGGTTGGAAACCGAGTCTCCGTCCAGGCAGCGATCATGTGCCAGCGCCCCAGAGCCAGCAGCCTATCCTCCAATGCGCGTGGTCTTTCCCCACCTGGGCCCGCGCGTGGCCTCTGCCAGGACGCCCTGCCCGCCAGTCAGGTGCCTGCTCGCTCTGCAGGAGTCGGCTCAGCTCTGAGCTGCCATCAGTCCCTCATTCTGGGTCCCCTGCTCCCTCCTGCGCCCCTGGGGGGGCCCACGCCCACCCTTCCCTGTGCTCACCACGCCCCCCGCAGCTATTGGGTCACACAGTCATCTTCTCCACCAAGAGGAGCGCTTCCTGGGGACAAAGACCAGCCCCCTGCACGGTGTGGGCAGGTACCCGTTGCTTGTGAACGTTTATGGGATGCAACCCCGGATGGCATATGGCCAGCCCACCGAGAGAAAGGGAGCGCTACAGGGTACACAGAGGAGACAAGACACTCTGGAGAGGCACCGATTTCATGGAAACCTCTTTCCTGAAAATAAGGACGAGTCCCGAGGCTCCCGGGGCAGCCTGTGGTGGCGGGAGCCGCGTGATGTGGGAGGCACCAGAGCAGGGCACAGAGTGGCCCGGCCTGGGGACAGCAGCTTCATGGCAGAGTCCCTGCACAGCTTTGAAAGCAGGAGGGTGCCCAGGGGGCCCCATCTGCCTTCCCACGCTTGAGCGATCGCCCGGGAAGGTGAAGGTTTTGGTGCAGGGCCCTCGTTTTCCAAATGCACCTTGCAGACCTGCTGTTTGTTAGGCTTTCATTTTCATTTAGTTCGTCTTTCCTAGAGTTCAGCGAGCCCAGAATTTCCCGCAGATAAAGGGGAAGGAGCCATCAGGAGGCCAGTGCCCAGTTGGAAAACCTTTGCACTAAATTGCTGATCTTCCCCTAGGGATCCCAAGCTCCCATGACCCCAAAGACCAGATGGACGACACTAATGGGTGACGTGGGCTCCTTCTGGCTGTGGCAAAATTGGGGTGTTCGAATAGAGGCAGCCCCAGAAGAGCTGTGTTTCTTCCCTGAATTGACTGTTCCTAGACCCTGGCAGATGCAGGAGTGCAGTCTCCATGTTCCCAGATTTTTCCAACTGAAGCCAGAAATCCAGAATTGTCCATAGACCTACCTAATTCTTTTCTTTAAAAAAAAAATAGCCTTTATTTCTTAGAGCAGTTTTAGGTTACAGAAAACTGGAGCAGAAAGTACAGGGATTTCCCATAGACTACCTTGCCAGGGGCCCACAGTTTTCCCTCTTTATTAACTGACAGCTGTGTGCCACATTTGTTACAACAACGAGCTAATATCGATACAATGTTACTAACTGAAGTCCACAACGTACATTCACTCTTGGTGTTGCGGCGGGTTCTGTGGGTTTGGACAAATGTATCCTGACCTGTGATTACCAGCATAGTATCCTCCAGAGCCCGGCCGTCGCCCTAAAACTCCTGTGTGCCTGCCTGTCCATCCGTCTTCACGACCCTCCAGCTACCCCTGGTCACCGCACATCTTTTCCTGCCTTTGTTCTGCTCCAGAGTGTCCCATAGTGGGAAGCAAACCATATGCTATGTAGCGTCTTCCACTTAGCAACGTGCATCTACATTTCCTTCATTTACCTCCCTCCCAGCATTCAACTTCAATGAATTGAAGTTCATCTATTGAGAATGAATGAAATGGTCACAGAATACTGAAGGGCAGCCCTTCACCCTTCTTCATCCGCTTCTTTGGAAGAGGAGATACCTGCCTCCTGCCATTTACAACCAGTTTTGGAGGCAAGGGAGAGGATCCTCTCAGAAATAAGAGCTAAGCGCAAGTGAGAGGTGGGTGGCTCCTGTGGGAGGCGTGGCTTGCGGTTTCCAGCTCTGGGGCTGGAGACAAGCCCCTTCACCTTCTGGGCGCTCACCCAGCATGTCGCCTTCCCCTCACTCTGTCCTCTGCCCCACCACACCCTCCTCCCGATTGCTTCAGAGTAAAAGCCTTTGGGGGTCAGGTCTCTGTCCCCCTGCCTATCTCCGTGGCCAGAAGCAGGCAGCATGGCCATCCCGTAATAAGATTTAGCAGGCCTGGTCAGTGAGAACTGGCCGAAGCCAGTGATAACTGGATAATATTTCTTAGTGCGGGGCTTATAGTTTATTTTTACACTCCTGCGACACTCATGTAAGAAGAGCCATGTTGGCATTTAAAGCCTGTGGAGCAGCTTAGGAACACGGGGTCTGAGGCAGGCAGGCCCGGGCCCAGACATCTTCGTTTCAGCCAACGAGCTGTGTGATCCTCGTGAAATTCGCACACTCCCAGTAACATTCATGCCAGAAATGAACACAATCATTCCTTCGCTGAGAGCTACTCTGAGGATTGAGTGTTTACACAGGAAACATGCACTAAGAATTGATGCCTTCTCCTTCCTGGGAGCTGGGGATGTGAGTTTCCACCCCAGTGTTATCTAACTTTGTGACCAGGGGCCAGTCCTAAAGCAGGGGCCTTTCTCCTGTTTATTTGTAAAAAATTTTTTTTTAATCTCAAACCCTTTTTTTTTTTTCAATTGAAAAGCTTTTTATATATGCTCAGCATCTATATCACAATTGTGCACCTTGATGAGTTATTGAAAGCTAAACAGGCTGGGTACTTGAGGCCCAGGTAAGAAATTGCATCCCAGAAGCCCCCTCCCTGCACCCTCCCATCGCTTCCCCTGCAAGATGCCACCACCAGCTGACTTCCAACACGCTCCACCTGTGTTTGTACCTTATGTAAACAGCATCATGCAGTTTGTGTTCGGGGGTCTGGCTTCTTCTGCCTGGCGCTCTGCTTGTGAGACTCACCCGTATTGTCAGCTATGGCTCCAAGTTGCCTGTCCTCATTACCGTGGTGCAGAAGTTGGTGTTCAAGGGCCAGCGAGCCAAATGCCAGCTTCCATCTATTTTCGTAAGAAAAGTTTCTGTTTCAAACCCAGCCGTGCCCATTCATTTGCATAGAAGCCCATGGCTGAACTGTGCCATTGGGATGGAACTTGAGATCGAGCCCAGACGGTCTGTAAAGCTGACTATACTATCTGGCCCTTCACAGAAGTTCTCTGAGCCCTTCTGTATGGTTTCCCGCCATATACTTGTTCATTTCAGTGGTCAGAGGTTTTGTGGTTTCTGGGGCGCCTGGGTGGCTCAGTCGGTCGAGCATCTGACTCTTGATTTTGGCTCAGGTCATGATCCCAGGGTCGTGAGACTGAGCCCTGTGCTGAGTTCCATGCTGAGCATTCAGCCAGCTTGAGGTTCTCTCTGTCTCTGTCTCTGTCTCTCTCTCCCCGCCCCTCCCCCCTCACTTGCACTCGATCCACTCATGCACACATTCTCTCTCTTTCCAAAAGAGAAGTTTTGTGGTTTCTAATTTGGAGTTATTATGAATAATCTGCTACGAACATCTCATGTACGTGCCTGTAGAGTCCGTTCCTAGCAGCGAAATTGTCAGATCGCAGGGAAGCTGTAGGTTTAACCTTGTGGAGAGCGGCCGCCCGGGTTTCCAGAGTGGTGGTACCGTCACCTCCCCCGCTGGCTGCGTCCGTGAGTGCCCGTTTGTCCCCGTCTTCTCAGCACTGGGCTTTTCTCCTGTCTGTGTCACATTAGCCATTCTCCCTGCCCCTGTGTTGATGCTTCTCTTCCGTGTCAGGTGTGTCTCCGTTGCCTGGACCTGCCAGCATCACGGCACTCAGGGCACCTAGAGACACCCTGTTCCACCTTCGACACTTTTGTTCTCTTAGAAGTTCTTCTTGATACCGTTAGCCTTCAGATTCTAAAAGGCAGCACTCAGGTCCCCCCTTCATGCTGTCTCCTTCAGGAAAAACAACAACAACAGCGCTATTTCCAGCCTCTTTTAAAGTTGCGAGGAAATAAGGATCTGCACACCCTCATTATCCTGCTTGCCTGATGGACACGCTCACCTTCCGCGGGCTTCTGCTTCCCCGTCTGTAAAACGGGGGGTCAGGGCCGCAGAGTAGAGGATCTGTAAAGGTGGGGTGCCTAGATGACTCAGTCGGTTGACCGTCCAACTCTCGGTTTTGGCTCAGGTCACGACCTCACAGTTCGTGAGTCCGAGCCCCACATGGGGCTCTGTGCTGACAGTGCGGAGCCTGCTTGGGATTCTGTGTCTCCTCTCTGCCCCTCCCCTGCTCACGCTGTCTGTGTCTCTCTCAAAATAAATAAATTAACTTAAAAATTTGGGGGAAAAAAGATATTTAAAGTCATTTTAACTCCAGTATTCTGTGCTAAATGTTATCTTGGGAACGAACCTTTGCAGAGATGCCCACATTGACCTCAAATCAGGGGTCCCGTCCCCCAAAAGTTCCTGTTAACATGTGTCTGCTCACGGCAGAGAGTGGAGACATTTATTCATTCAATTTTTCCTTCTCCCAACAAATAGTTGCCGAGTGCCAAGGGCATTCGGGGCGCTGCAGAAGGGAGTGAGGGATGGAAAGGCTGACCTGTGTCTGCCCCGCTGCAGGAAGCAGGGTGGGGGGGAGAGGACTGTGTGCCCGGGGAGCCCTGCAGCATCCAGGGAAGGTCGTCACTGTGCCAAATGCATTTTGAAAAGACAAGAGTCATGTGACATGTGGACGCTGATGAACATCACCCGCGGCTGGAGGGTGGCTGGAGGAAGGGAGGGCCTGATGACGTCTGTGTCCCGTCACTGGGAGAGTGTGGCCAGGACATGGCTCCCCCCAGTCCCGGGGGACAGCACATCTACCCCTCAGCATCCTCAGGATCCACCTCGTTTGTGGCAAATAACTCCCAGGCCACTACGTCTCGTGCTGCTTTGTCTCTGACATACGTTTCCGTGGCGTGTGGGCATCAGAGGGCAGGCCAGCAGCTCTGGACGGCGGGCCCCTCTAAAATCCCCACCATCCAGAGACCAACCGAACTTAACCAACCCAAACGCTGTCGAAGCACGAAGGCAGGGAAGAGGAAATAGACACTGATTAGGTGTGTAAGATGTCAAGTTTCCCAGAGCCTAATGGGAACACCGCTTTGAATATTTTAGAAGAAAACCTAGTATCATGTGTTAATTTATTTAAACCTCACGACAAGCCCATGCAGCAGGGATGCTACCCTTGCTGGGCAAACGGGGAAACCAAGGCACAGAAAGCGTGAGGACTTGCTCCGGGGCACCCGCTTGTGAGACGGGAGTGAGGATCGCAGGCCCAGGCAGTCTGGCCCTTAGAGGCACACTCTTGGTCGGGACGCCACTATAAGCCTAGTAAAGGGCTTCAGGGTGGCCAGGACATCTGAACGAGCAGTGAGAATCCAAGGCCAAGTGCGGTGTGGGAATGGTGAGCTCTCCAGTCTGCCCTCCTCCAGTGTTACCGAGGGGCCCAGACGCCAGTGCCTCAGGCTCACAGAGCACACTGATGCCAATTACAATGTCAGCAATAGTGATAGGAAAACAAAATCACTCCAGAGGGCAAGGAAGACCCCTGAGAAGAAGCAGGATGCTGCCACCAGGAGAAGGGACCCACCAGGGAGCGAACGCCACTTGCCCAAGGTCACAGAGACAACAGATGGCAGAAACAAACCCGAACTCAAATCCATCTTCCTTCGAAGCCCAGGGCGGAGAGGGCATCACCTCTTTGTACCAAACCTTGACTTGGAGAGCCTGCTCTGCTTCTCACTCAGCCAAGCATGTAACTGGTCAGTGATGTAGGAAACAAGCAAATTCTTGGGGCATACTTAGTGCTTTTTTCTGTGTTCACGACGGTATGAACAGTATGATTGCATCAACGGTCCCCATGCTTCTCTTTGTCCTGTGATGTTACCTTCTCTTGCCAAAAAGCAGAGTATGTTTCCCTACCTGTTGATTCTGGGTGTGGCCTCATAATTTGCCTTGGTCGATGGATGGAAGGATGGTGTCCATCCCTCCCCTCTGTGCACCTCCACGCCTGCCCAGCTTGCGGATATCATAGCAAATGGCTGTCACTTGAAGTCACTGAGTGTGGCAAAGACTATCTGGGTCAGGTGTTCTCTGACGTCTCTTTCAAACACATGTGTGTGTTGCACGTGGATCCAGTTTAATAAATCAGCGTTACCATACTGACCATTTCATTCGGTAAAAATAAATCATCTGCTCGCCAGTCTGTGACCCGATTCACCCAAACTGCTCGATGTACATTGCATTTTCATGCAAACAGGCTTTGCACCATGGCAAACTTTCTGTTTTCTGTTTCTCAGTTTTCATATGCCCTACATTCTGGTTAAGCCCATGTCCTGATTTTGCTGTGATAGAAAGACTGCTTGAGGTCTCCTGTATTTGTGTTTGCAACCGTCCGTAAATTATAGGTCATCACTCCTTACAAAGGTATTAGCTGAAATGGAGCTATTACATGGAATAGACAGGCTTTCTTTTTTTTACAATACAATTCTCCTAAGCAGAATGTTTAAGGATTGTCTTAAACTTTTAAATATCGCTATCGGTGTATAAAAATTCACGGATTCTACAATTTCAAAACTGAAAATAAAAGTCATGCATTTTATTTTACCTCCCATTTAATAAAATCCCAAATAAGTAACTGGAAAAACAGAATTAACTTTTAAGAATCACATATTCAATAAAGGAGAAGTATGTGATATATATAATTTACTTAAACATATTTCAGCAGAGGCACGCCTGGGTGGCTCACTTGGTTAAGCCTCCAACTTGGCCTCAGGTCATGATCTCACGGTTCATGGGTATGAGCCCCAAGTCGGGCTCTGTGCTGACAGCTTGGAGCCTGGAGCTGCTTCGGATTCTGTGTCTCCCTTGCTCTCTGCCCCTCCCCTGCTCACACTCTGTCCTTGTCTCTCTCAAAAATACATGAACATTAAAAAAAAAAGCCCGGGGCGCCTGGGTGGCTTAGTCGGTTAAGCGTCCGACTTTCACTTAGGTCATGATCTCGCGCTTCGTGGGTTCGAGCCCCGCGTCGGGCTCTGTGCTGACTGCCAGCTCAGAGCCTGGAGCCTGTTTCAGTCTGTGACTCCCTCTCTCTCTGACCCTCCCCTGCTCACGCTCTCTCTCTCTCTCCTAGAAATAAATAAAACATTAAAAAAAAAAAGCCAAACTGGCTTAGGCTTGGCCTTAGGAAAAATATTTTGTAATTAAAAAAGTTTAATACTATAATATCGAGTTTAATACAGTTGCACCCCTAGATACAGATGGGGTACATTTCAGGCACTCGGGGTTCGTGGCTCATTGCTGGACCTGGTTCTGCATGTCTGCTTAGTAGCGGGAGACAGGGACCCGGAAAGAATCCTGACTGCCTGGCCCACAGTTAAAGCTGGGGTAACAATGTGTTTTGTTTTTTTTTTTAATTTTTTTTTTTAATGTTTTATTTATTTCTAGGAGAGAGAAAGACAGCGCGAGCAGGGGAGGGTCAGAGAGAGGAGTCACAGACTCTGAAACAGGTCCAGGCTCTGAGCTGGCAGTCAGCACAGAGCCCGACGCGGCCCGAACCCATGAACCGCGAGATCATGACCTAAGCGAAAGTCGGACCCTTAACCGACTAAGCCACCCAGGCGCCCCACAATGTGTTTTTGATTAATGATCTGTATCGTCATGAAGTAGATCTGGGGTCAGGAGCCAGATTCTCCGGCTGCCTGTTTTTGTCAATGGAGTTTTACTGAACATGGTCCTGCCCATTCCTTTACCTACCGCCCATGTGGGTGCTCACGGACTGCAGAGTGGAGGGGCTGCGACACACCCGCGCCTGCAGAGCCCCGAATCGTACCTAGCTGGCCCTTTACAGAAAGGTCGCTGACCCCTCCCACAGGCGAACAGCTTCAGCTTCTGGTCCTGCCACTTTCTCAAAAAATCCCATTCATGTTGGAAGTCCTGGGACTGGGTTTTCTATAAACTTGCATTGTGTTTTTGTCAATTCCAACGTGAGGAGCACTTTTAAAAGCATTTTTGGGGCTCCTGGGTGGCTCAGTTAATCAAAGGTCCGACTCTTGATTTTGGCTCAGGACATGATCTCGCGGTTAGTGGGCTCGAGCCCCGTGTGGGGCTCGTGCTGACAGCATGGAGCCTGCTTGGGATTCTCTCTCTGCCTCTCCCCCAGCTTGCACGTGTGCACATGAACTCTCTCTCAATATAAATAAATAAACTTTTTGTTGGTATTATTTTTTTCATTTGATGTTAAACCTCAGAGTTTATAGAAAACCCAAAGGAAGACACTTCACTGAGAAGAGGGGAGGAGGGGTCTTGTGATGATCAGAGGAAGAGGAAGGCAGTGGGAGCAGACAGAGAATGGAGTGGCAACAAGGCCCTGTCCTCTGCCTCAGGAAAACCCTGCCCCATTGCCTTTCTTTCTGTGCCAGCTTTGTTCTGACCTCAGGACCTTTGCACTGACTATTCCCACTATTCCCATTCACTTTTCCCTCAGGAACCAGGCTGGTTCCTTCTCACTCAGGTTTCAGGTCAACAGTCAGCTCCTTGGGAAGACCTTTCCCTACTGTCCTCTCCCTCCTTCCCACATACACACACATGCACATGTGCGCACACACCCACACATGGCACACACACTTTAGAAAACATTACCCCTTGTTTTATTTTCTTCCTGTCACTCCTTAATTGAAATGATGTCCTGTTTGTTTAGTGTGACCACTCCAAACACCAGGAGAGAAGGACACGTGTGTCTCGCTCATCATGTGCCCCTGGGCACACCCCGGGTCCCATAGGGAAAGGCTGTGGAGTGAATTAATGGACAATCAACAGCCACATGGTAATTACTGAGTCCTAGGCCTCTGTTCCAGTCCCCACCTGCCGGAGCTCACGGTGGAGAGAATCAAGGCAAAGGCTGAGGGGACAGCCATTCACAGACTAATCCTTTACCTCCTATCTATTTGGGGACTGTCCACTCTTACCCAGACACCTGAGGAACTTAGAGTTCAAGGAGAAAGTCACCAAACACGTAAGAGCCATGCGTGCGAAGGGCCCGGCCAGCGTGCCCAGGAAACACGCGGGAAGGTCACTCGCCTCACCCGCCCGCTTGGGGAGCTGTCTCTGAGAAGGGGGCGTCCAACCAGAGGCCTGAAGGGGAGAAAAAGGTAGCTCAGCAGCGCAGGGACAGGTAGGTGACGGTTTTCCAGCAGGGGAGCATGGTGGCACCAGAGGAGCTTCGGGAAGGCCTTTGCAGCAGCGTTCGAGGCCAGGGCTGGTGGGGGGTGGGCGAGCCCTCCTCCCCAGGCTCTCTGGGGGCCCTGGAGGCGCAGTCTTCGGCCAGCTAAGGGGTGACCTGGGGTGACCCGCTTCCGAGCCCCTGCACCTGTGGCTCTGCTCCGACCCTCCACGTGGGCGCTCGCAGCCGAGGACGGAAGGCAGCGCCTGCCCTGGGCAGAGACGGCTCCCCTTCGGGTCTGCGGTATCTCCCAGGAACACAGAGGCCGGCACCAAGGAGGTTCCTGGGACGTGGGACCTGCCCAGCCACCACCAGGAGGGTCCCCGACCTCCCAGGATGAGTTGCTCGACCTGCCCGTGGGAGCCCTGCACACTGGCGGCCACGGTGGTTCTTAAAAGAGTGAAATATTTCTGGGGGCGCCTGGGCAGCTCAGTCAGTTAAGCACCCGACTTTGTGTGAGGTCATGATCTCATGGTTTTCGAGTTCGAGCCCTGCGTCGGGCTCGGAGGCTGGAGCCTGCTTCCGATTTTGAGTCTCCCTCTCTGCCCCTGCCCCGTTCTCAAAAATAAAATAAATATGTAAAACATTTTTAAAAAAGGAGGTAGAAAGTAAATTAGGGGGATGCCTGTGTGGCTCAGTTGGTTAAACATCTGACTCTTGATATTGGCTCAGGTCACGATCTCACAGTTTGTGGGTTCGAGCCCCTTATAGGGCTCTCCATGGACGGTGTGAATGGATGGAGCCTGCTTGGTACCCTTTCTCTCCCTCTTCCTCTACCCGACTCTCTCTCTCTTTCTCAAAAATAAATAAATAAACTTCAAAAAAGTATGAAATATTTCCATCCTCAGTGATTTAGGAGATAGCAGTCCCCTGAACCCCCGCGCTGTGTCCCCACAGCCCTGTCAGCCCAGGCTGTCTGCCCAAGACCCCCCAGAACTTCACCCCTTGAATCCTGGAACTAAGGGGGTGGCCTGGCACAGCAGGGGCACTCTCGCTGGCTGGCCGGTGCCCGCGCTGTAGGTATTGACAAGTGGTTTTGTTGTCCTGCCTTCTGCTACGCCTTGGTGAGGCCTGGGGCGCCCTGCCTCTCCCCTGCCTGTCGGGGTGCGTGCCTGCCCATTTGTAGGGCAGCTGCTGTGCGTCCTGGTGGGTGGGGCGGGGCGGGGGGTGGGGGGCATCGTGATAGTCAAAGACGGTGAACAAGAGTCCAGCCCAAAGGTTTCTCCACCTTCCTCCCTCTGGAGCACCCACCAAGACGCGCCCTGAGGCTAGTGCTGGAAACTGGCCTGAGAGTCGACACCAGGTGATGTCCAGCAAGTGTAGCCCTGAGTCCTCAGGATGGACGTGAACAAAGCCAGGTTACAAACGAGTTTGGGAGCAACCCCTGGTTCATCTTCCTGGAGGGCCTGATGCAGCCCGTTGAAGAGGCCGCCCAGCCACCTCTTTTATGTCACACTTTGGTTTTTCACAACTGGCAACATTCGAGAGGCTCACGGCCACCTTTCCTTCCGGCTTATTGGCTTTCTCTCCGTCTCTCTCCGGGCCAGTTGCTGCAGGAGCTCTGAACGCGCTCTGAGGGGGAGGTGCGGCTGTGCACCTGCCCTCACACGCTCAAGTATGCATTTGCTGACCTGCTCCTTGTGCGTGGGGGTGGGGGGTGACCATCCCAAAGCCCCGTGGCCCCTGGTCCGCCAGGTGCAGTGAAGGCACAGTCCAGGGGAGACTTCAGGCTAGGCTCAGCCGAGGGGGCACCCCAGCAGGAGGTCAGGGGCGGCGAAGATCTGGGCATCCATCCGTCTCCTCTGTTACGCTGTGGAGGGTTGGTGCCCTCGCTGCCTGTGGCCGCAGCAGTCAGGTGGTGGACTTCCCGTAGGTGCTCTCTCCCTCCCCTGTGCCCACAGGCTCGAGGAGGGGGCCTGGGCCCTTCCCGGTCTCTCTTCTTCTCCCTTAAACCCTGCCCACACCTTTGTAAACTGTCCCTTCATTAGATTTGCCTTGAATTGCCCTGTTGAGGGTGTGATCTAGACCTGCTGGGGGCCTGACTGCTAAGGGGCCCAGGGCAGGGGTGTGCGCACGGGGGGTGTAGGCGCTCCAAAGGGCTGTGGGGCGGGCGTGTCTGCGATGGCGGCGCAGAGCCCCATTTAGCTCGCTCAGGACCCCTGTTACTCTGGGAGCTAATGAGCACGTTCGTGCCCGGCTTCTCCAGGGTGCCATCTGAGTCCGCTAGGGCTGCTGGACAAAGAACCGCAGGCTGGTGGCCAGAGCGGCAGGAATTCATGTCTTCTCAGTTTGGGAGGCGGAAGTCCAAGATCGAGGCGTTGGCGCACGCGGTTTCATTCTGGGGCTGCTCTCCCTGCTAGCGGGTGGCGTCTTCTCTTCCTGTGTCTTCACCTCGACTCCCCTCTGCGGGTGTCTGTGTCTTAGTCTCCTTTTAAAGATATCCACCACTGGGGCACCCGGGTGCTCAGTCAGTGAAGCGTCCGATTTCAGCTCAGGTCATGATCTCGCGGTTTGTGAGTTCGAGCCCCGCATCGGGCTCTGTGCTGACAGCTCGGAGGCTGCAGCTGCTTCGCATTCTGTGTCTCCCTTTCTCTCTGCCCCTCCCCTGCTTGCGCTCTGTCTCTCAAAAAAATAAAAAATAAAAAATAAAAAAAGACACCAGCCTACCCACATGACATTTTACCTTAATTACCTCTTAAAAGACTAGACTCCTAATACAGTCACATTCTGAGACACTTGGCGGTTAGGGGCTCAACATATGAACTTCAGGGGGACACCACTCAGCCCATGAAAGGCTGTAAGCACCTTCAGGTCAGGGACAGTGTCCTTGAAGCTCCGTGTGCCCAGGTGCCCAGCTCCTGCTTCTCTTGCTGGGCCACCCGAAACCATTCCCCTCTCCGGAAGCTCCTCATCTGTAAGGTGGGAGGCGGCTCTCAGGCTGTTTCAGTCCTCTAGAGGGGACGAGGTGACGTCATGCCCTTCTCCTGTCTGCCTTTGGGGATGGCTGTGCTCCATCCAGGATCCAAGCTGCTGTCTCCACAGCATACACTGCTGGTCACAGGGGGCCGGCCAGGTGAGAGCTTGTGCACGAGTCACCTTTCACCTTTGCTTGGCGCTCCAGAGGGACAGCCCAAAATAGCCCCCTGCGTGACAGTGGTCCAGGAGAGTTACCTCTGAATGGAAGAGGGTGGCCCCGTGTCCCTCTGTTCTGTCTCCCATCACGGCCACACGATCCTGTGTCCAGCATGCTGTTTCTTGCCCTTCTGCGCGTTGCCCACGCTCTTCCTTCTGCCTGGAGCAGTCTGCCTGCTGAACACCCAACTCCTCTTGAGTTGTGCCTTCTAGACGTCTTCCCTGACCCCCCACACGGGGTTTTGTCCTCCTTGCTATTAGGCCCAAGCTCTTCTCTCTTCCGACGGCGCTCACACTATGCTCCTCTCCTGATGCATCAATCCCTCTATCGGGCAATGAAATTCTGGAGAACCAGTGCTGTGACCACATCTGTGTGTGCTTAGAGAACAGTTCTAGCAACTGGCGGGCACCCCTTAAATGCTGTAGGGATGAATGAATGACCTGACTTTTTTTCAAAACGAATTCCTCGCAAGTGTTACTCAGCCAACATTCTCATAGCTTTAGCACTTCCTTATGGTAAATTGTCAGCTCGCTACCAGCTGATTTAGCCCTGTGGGCTCAGATCATCTTCTGGGGGGCGGGGCAGGTGTACAGGGGTGAGTCAGGTCCTGCTGCTGGCCTAGGAGTGCCCGCTTCAACAGGGAAGACAGCTGCATTAGCAGGTATGACACAACACGTAAGAATCATGGAAAAGGGCTGTGAGAGTCCCTAACTCTGCCTGCAGAGTAAGGAAGGCTTCACCAAGCAGGGGATATTTGGTCAGGGCTTTGAAGGATGTGAAGGAGTCCAACAGGTGGAGAAATGTGGGGAAAATATTCTAGACATATACAAAGGCCTGAGAAAGTTTTAAAAGACCTGGCTTCTTTAAGAAATGGTGACTTGTGGGGGTCCTGGGTGGCTCAGTTAGTTAAGGATCCAACTTCATCTCAGATCATGATCTCGCAGTTCATGAGTTTGAGCCCTGCATCGGCCTCTGTGCTAACAGTGAGAAGCCTACTTGGGATTCTCTCTCTTCCTCTCTCTGCCCCTCCCCTGCTCGTGCATGCTCTCTCTTTCTCTCTCAAAATAAATAAACTTAAAAAAAAAAAAAAGAAATGGTGACTTGGGGGATGCCTGGGGGCTCAGTTGGTTAAGCGTCCAACTCCAGCTCAGGTCATGATCTCATGGTTCATGGGATGGAACCCCGAGTTGGGCTCTGTGCTAACAGTTCAGAGCCTGCTTGGGATTCTTTCTCTCCCCCTCTCTCTGCCCTTCCTCAGCTTGCCCTCTCTCTCTCTCTCTCTTTCTCAAAATAAATAAATAAAACTAAAAGCAACATGGTGGCTTGTTAGGCGAGGCAAAGCTTTTCGGGTTTGACATGAGGCGATCACTTGTGCTGAAACGACAGGTGCGTTGGGGGACATCCAGCCCTCCCTCCAGGGCTTCCTCTTCCACCAGCCTGTGAGCTACGGGGTTATGGCTGAAAAGGTCCATATGAGAAATCGAGAGAATTTTATTAGAATTTTATTAGAATGGATAGTCTCCTGCCTCCTCTCTCTCCAGCATCAGTGGCTGAGGCTGGCAGCCACAGTATTGGCACTTGAACTTGAGCTCACCGTTAGCAGATGCTCTGCAGCAGGCTCCGTGATGCTCTGCATAAACGTGGGGCCACATGAAGTGCCTTGGGGTCAGCCAGGGGCCAGCAGCGTGAGTGGAATGTGACATCTCACAGCAAAGCTCTGGGCTGGGCAGCTCCGGCCGTGACCTTTTACTAATTAGGCTTTCTCGCCCACTGCTGCTCATACCACACTTGTGGCTAAACAGACACCACACTTGCCTCACCCCACCCGGCCTGCCTCTCTGTACCCTCCTCAGGTACTCAGATGAAAGATAGCTTCTCCCCGCCATACACTGCTGGTCACTTGTTCCCTGGACAATCCTTTAGAAGCTGAAGAGGGGCGCCTGGGTGGCTCAGGCTGTTAGGCATCTGACTGTGGCTCAGGTCATGATCTCATGGTTTGTGAGTCTGAGCCCCGCTTTGGCCTCTGTGCCGACAGCTCAGAGCCTGGAGCCTGCTTCGGATTCTGTGTCTCCCTCACTCTCTGCTGCTCCCCACCTCTGTCTCTCTCTGTCTCTCAAAAATGAATAAATATTAAAAAAAGAAAGAAAGAAACTAAAAGAGGCAATGGAGGGGCCACGCAGAAAGGCCTGGTCTACTTGCGAGGCCCTGTTTCCAAACCCGAGATGACACTGTGAAAGTCCTTTAACCCTTTTGGTCACCGCTGTCTCCTGCCCTGCAGGAGGATGATAAAGGCTGTGTGAGATATAAACCTCAAGGGGCTTGGAAAATTCTAGAAGATCAGGCCCACGTTGTCACCAGCACGTACTTGGTTTCATTCCCGCCATTCTGGCAGCAGCAAGAAGATTCACGTCCACAGCGGGCGTCGTTGGTGATCATATTTCCCGGGCTGGTGAAGGCTGACAAAGAGAAGGCTCGCTAAAGGGGACTTGGGGTCAGGAAGGGGGAGCCACACCGCCCAACGACGGGTGCCGAGGAGTGTCAGTTACAGGGAGAGGTGCACCTTGTCTCTCGCAGGAGATCGGCCCTTCAAGGTGGCCCTGAGAAACCCTCGCCAGCCCTGAGCTCCTGCCTTCCTCACGTGGACCTTCCTTCAGAAAGACCCTTCCAGCTTCTTCCTTCTTCTCCTTCCTCTCCTTCGTTTGTGGGACTTGCCTGTGGTTTGGCTGTGGCTCGCTCATCCCCAATTGCAATTCTCTGCTATTCTTCAACACACCCATTTCTGCGGGTAGAAAAGGCCAGCTGTGGCCTCAAAGGCCGTGTGTGGTCTGAGAGGTGTGCAGAGCGTCAGGGCGAATATTTGACTTGGGGACTCTTTGGGGGACGCGTGCCTCCTTTCACCTCCAGGGTCCCCTGCACGATCCCCTCTGCGGTCAGCACTTCCCTGGCTTGTCCTTCTCGGTGGTGTTTGCTCTGAAGCCACCTCCTGGCCTGTCGTCTGCCACCCACATCCCAATCACCCTTAAGGCTTCTGCCAGGTTCCTTCCTTCTTCTTCAGTAAGACTCCCTTGGCTGAAAGACGGCTTAGAGTCTAGCCAGGAGCCTATTTATCTCATTCCCCTTTTGCTTCTGAGAAGCAAGCTATACCTTCCCCAATGGGTGCGGGATTCTCAGGTCCTTGAAACTGGAGTTCCGGCCTCTCACAAGGCAATGTGGGTGATGTCTCATGTCTGTTATCTATTGCTGTCCAGCAAAAACCTCCCATTTCCCACAATTTCGTGGGCCCAGCCACAGTTCCTCTGTGCCACGTGGACTAGCCAACGTCCCTCACATGGCTGCTGGGGTGCAGCTGAGACTTGGGTGCCCAGGAGAGTCTCTGATCTTCTGGAGTTTCTCACTGTGTGGCCTCCGTGCCTGGGACTGTAGCTTGAGCTTCCTTACGGCATGGCGGCCGGCTTCCCGGGAGACCAGCGGGCACGTGCTGAGCAGGGCTTTGCTTGTGTCCCATGGGTCAAAGCAAGTCGCAAGGCCAGTCCCAAAGTCGGTGTGGGGGGTGTCACACGAGCATGTGATTGCAGGGAGGCCTGGTTCTCTGGGGGCCCCCCCACTGGGGGACTTCCCACCGACACCTGTCCTTCCTGTTGGGCCTTTACAAGAACAACGAAAACAACTGGCTCCAGGGTCTGTGGGCTTCGCCCCAGTGGTTTCTTTCTACGGCTTCCTCCTCACAAGGCCTCGCACAAACGTCCAGCCCTGCTAAGACTTTGCAGCTGGAAGTGAAGGTGGTGTACTGCGCTCTGGGGGCTTTTTCGTGCCTCAGTTATGAGGAGTTTCAAAACCATATTAGGATCTTTCGTCGTTGTTGCTGGAGGGGGCCTGAGAGGCCGCGTGGCTCACCCCCGCCGCCCCTCGTCGCCCGCACGGCCGCGGAGCAGGTGACGGAACCGGAGTCCACAGACTGACTCTAAGCCACACGGTGGGTTGGTGCCAGCGCCGGGACCACAACCGCGGCTCCTGACGCCCTGTCGGGCGTGTCCCTCTGGACGCTCCCAGGTGGACCGAAGCTGCTTGACCTTGCACGGCCACCGGGGCCCTCACTGCACTTGCGAACCCCTGCCTCGCTCGCCTCCCCCGAGTTCCTGACGTGGGAGAAGGAGAGCACCGCGCACATGCTGGCCCGTCCGCGTCCAACAGCTCCGGTCCAGGAGGACGAGGCCCAGAACTCAGAGCTGGGCCTCCGAGTCCCCTCCCCCCACCCCACTTTCTTTTCTAAAAACGCATCCATTCACATGGGCCGACATGCAGACTGTTTCAGAGGAACCTTCGTGGAGGCTTCGGCCCCCCAGGGAGCCCTGATCCCGAGGCGCAGACATCTCACAACGCTGCCTGCTGCATCCAGTCTCTTCGCGGTGTTTTCAGAGACTCTCGGTGCAACCGCACTCGTGCTCACGCAGATCTTATGAAAACTGCAACGGTAGCGCGGTCCACACTGTCCCGCACGCCGATTTTCACTCCGTGGCGTGCCTTCGAGCACACCCCTCAGCCATCTCTGTCTCCCTCCCTCTCTCCTTCTCCTCCTTCCTCGCTCTCGTTCTATCCATCTATTCCTTGAACAGTGTTTGCATGTGGGGTGAGCCAGCCCTCTAGCCAAGGACACCCAGACGCCTGTGCTTCTCTCAAAATCTCTTTTTTCTCTCTTCTAAATATCTACAACACGTGCTGTTCACCCCACGGCCACAAAGTTAAGTGTGTAATTACGCATTGCTCCTTTTTCCCCACCTCCTGGGGCCACCCCCAGGGTGCGCCCCTCTCCCCAGGCCCTCCCCTTCCCCCCACAAGTGTTTATCGGGCCCCTGTGATGAGCCTGGCGCTCCGTTGGCCTCTGGCAACGCTCCTGTGTGCCTTCTTGTTGCCAGGATCCAAGGCCACACAAACCCCCTTCTTTTACATGGCCCAGTTACGGCTGCTGGTAGACGGCTCAAAGAATGTTTATCATACTTATAAAGCCATCGACTTTTTTGTAAACTATCCAAGCACAACCGATAAAAACGTAAAACCTTACAAATCATATCTCCTGAAACATGTACGCATTTAGTCAAATTACCATCTCAGTATAACTTCCAACATTACTTCTGATATAACTTCTCTTGGATGCTTTGAACACCCAAGAGGCACAAAAGTTTTTACTGTACCCTTGACCTATTTGTCAAAATCTTAACGATTGATTTGACCGATTTTTTTTTTGTTATTATTGCTACAAAACTTATTTTTGTACATTCCCAGGATTGCAATATCAGACCCAAAAGAGAGAGATTATCTCTTCCCCAGGTGCATTGAAATAGCAGCTTTGGGGGCCCCGACGGTTGGGATTTTTAACTGGAACACAGAATCCTTCAAGGTGACTCAAAGGGAAGCAGGTGTCTGCTGGTTGGGGAGCCCTGGCTGAGGCCAGGGTCAGCTGCTGTGTCAGCAGGACGTACAGCCCAGTTCTTGTACAGTAGATCCTCATGTATGGCGAATCTTAGCTACGTACGTTCTGCCTCAGTTTACAACTAACTTCATCACACACCCTAGCTTTTCCTGTAATTCACAGGGTCATGGAGCAGTGGCGGCCGGCAGCCGTTCCCCCAGGGCGTGTGGCTAATCCATGAACGTGCAACACCAATCGCTGAACCCTCCTTTTATCTGGTCACTTAGGAGACGGCTGGCCTTGACCCTCCTCTTCCTGTTTGGGTACAATTTCGACTCTCTCTGGAGATTTTTCACTCACTCATAGTAAACTTACCTGCTCTTCTCAACTTATACAGATGGATCACTTCATAAATAGATGTGGAGAACTTCAAGTAGGGACAGGACCCCATATACGCCAAATGTACCCACTGATGAAACTATTCTGTTTTTTGAATTGTAATACACTTTGTAATTACGCCTGACTTTTCCTTTTTTTTTTTTTTTAATGTTTATTTATTTTTGAGAGAGAGAGAGAGAGAGAGACAGAGTATGAGCAGGGGAGGGGCAGAGAGAGAGGGAGACCAGAAACCGAAGCAGGCTCCAGGCCCTGAGCTGTCAGCACAAAGCCTGACGCGGGGCTCAAACTCACGTGAGATCATGACCTGAGCTGAAGTCGGACACTTACGAGCCACCCAGGAGCCCCTGACTTTTCCTTTTTTATCATTAAAGCCCCGTGCCTTTCCTAGGCTCAACTTTTATTCTCATAGATCAACCACCATAGACCTGCTCCTTTTTGAGATGTGCAGGGAAGAGGGGCCGGCTTGCTTTCTCAGCGGATGGCTGCCTTTCAGCAAGAGCCCAGCCCCTTTTGCAGCATCTTGGTTTTCTGGTAACAGCAAGATGTTTCAGGCCATTCCAGTTTTCTTCTGCTCCCAAACATGGACTCAACTTCTTTGAAGGAGCCCCAGCTACTGCTAATGAAAAGTACTATTAAGATCAATATTTAGGGGCTGAGGGTACAGGCTGACTGGTGGCGGGGCAGCACCCGATTGCCATGGAAAAGACAGAACTCAGAGAAGATGTCGTTCCTAAGGTCATAATTTTGTTCCCAGTGGGACTGCTCATATTGTTCTAAATATTACTACCCCACTTTCTTTTATACAACTTAAAATGAATTTTTCACTACAGCATGCCTATGTAGATTTTTAACACGTCATTCAGACTCTGATTATCCCCACCTCTGATCTTATCATTGCTGTGTGCCGCAAGGCCCATCATTTGGAGGTCACCTGTGTGTGTCCTTTATCAAAACCTGCTTTCAAGAAAGTCTCCTAAAATTATGTATATATTCTCTTTTCACGTAAATGAATATTTGTCATTTAGATATTATAAGATTATTGACTCAAATGTATTCAATGACATAGATAATTTATTACACAACTAAAAGCCATCTCATGTTGGCTGATAAACCCCTTGGCACAAATTCTTTCACGCGGCAGCCTCCAGGGGCTGATCTTCACCAAAGGGCCAGCTGGGAAGCTGATCTCCTCTGGGAACCATTGTGGAAGTAGGATGCCATTAATTAAGTAATTCTGAGCAATTTATACTTAATTCTACTAGTGTTTCTTCAATAATTGAAGGCATTTTGAGGTATTGCTGGCAAATGAAAAGAACGAAGATCTTTTCCGATTGAAAATGTGCAAATCCCTCAGGAGAGTGATGGATGAACAGGGGCCGACTGATTTCTCCACTTGCCAATCTGGTCCCATAGAAAGGGAGCCTTTGTCGTTTCCATCTGCTTGTGGCCTGGCCAGTTTTTCAGTAATGATACTGGTTCAGTGAATCTTCTTTGGATAGAGAAGGAAGAGAATGCTGTGGGAATAATAAAGAAAATCGTAGCTGTCCAAATAATGAACTCAGGACCATCACCTGTAACTCACAATTTCTTTCTTTTTTTGTTTTTAATTTGACTTTGTTCATATTCTGAGGCAAACTGGCTTTAAGGTAAATTTTAAATTGCTTCATTTCCAAAATTCATTTCGGCCACAACATCCAGGAACCATCCATCTTCTAATCAATAACCAACATTTAAATGCATCTGCAAGAAAGCAGCCCAGCATGAAAGCAATATTGTCAGCGACCAAAACAACTCTAGTTTCCTGACAGACATCGATCCACAGCAAAATAGTGATTATTGTAAATATTTATAGTTCTAAAAGGAAAAGCTCATCAATGCAGCGATTTGAGCGGTTCATTTCCAAACGAAATCTGTGATGGGCTCTACCTAGCCATCTCTCTGTGATGTAGGATGCGGTGGGTGTGTACCAATAGCCTTGGAAGAGCTGTAACTTTCCAAAAGCCTTGGAACTGGCCCTTTGGGGGCATGGTGGGTCATTCAGGCAGGCCTCTGGTGGTGACTGGGTAAAATGGGAAGAACACTCAGTGGGGAGAGACTAGTTTCACACCTGGGTCTTCACCAGCTTGCTGTGTGATCTCATAAAGCCACATAACCTCTCTGAACGTTGCTTTCCTCATCTAGAAAAGAACAATACTTGTATCTGTCCAATTTAACCTCCCTAGTTGTTATCATGGTGAAAGAAAAGGGTGGGGGAAGGAGATATCTGTGAACACAGATTTAGTGGACTGGGCAAATGTGGGGTCTTTTGAGGACTCTTTATCTCCCAAGAACAGGATTCAGGAACAAGACACATGGCTCCTGAGAAAGTTGATGCGTCATCCGTGGGAGTTTTACTCCTGAAACACAGGTGACACTGGGAACGAATGTGTTGTCCATTCACTACTATTGGTGCGCAGTGGGAACTGGGAAACCAGCATGAGAGAGAGAGAGAGAGAGAGAGCGAGAGAGAGAGAGCGAGAGCGAGAGAGAGAGCGAGCGAGCTAGCGAGCACCAAGTAGCTCTGTGCTCCTGGTGTGGCGCATGGGCCAAGGGCTGCACACACACAGATACAATACACGTCAGGAGAGGGGCAAGGGAAGCAGAAGCCAGGGTCCAGGGGACACACGGGTGGGAGCGTCAGGACTGTCTGAAGGACATCTCAAGCTGAGCAGCCAACAGTCAGGATTCCAGAAAAAAAAAAAAAAAAAAAGACTTGCAACAGGCAAAGATAAGCCTTTTGGGGCGGAACCATAAAAATAAATCAGTGCTTCCCAAAGACGTCACCCAAAGTTCGCTTTTATGTTTCCTTCTCTCCTCTCTCTGCACATGTACCATTTCCTTGAAAACTCTTTAAAACGTAAAGAAGTTGTGTTTAAAAAAAAAAGAACTATATTGCTACCATAAATGAAGAACATTATCATTTGCTATAAACAAAAGATAACCTTAAAGACACAAGCAACACAGGCTCATTAATTTATTCAATAAATAGCTGTCAGGCTCATTTCTAGTTTCCGGGAGAGACGGAGATAAGTTCGTGTCAGGCAGTAATAGACGTTATGTGCAAAACAGAGGCTTAGGAGGGTGACTTTGGATGGAGGGGTCGAGGAGGCCCCCCTGGAGATGTCACTGGAGCGGAGATCCGAAGGAAGTGGCTGAGCGTGTCCCCTCCATATCGGAAACTGAAAACCCGGTCACTACATCACAGGCTGCTTGCAGAAGGCAGGCCGGGCGCCGGACTCGGGGACAGGAGCGACGCGCGCTCACACGCCACCCAGACCCCGTGCAGGACACTCGGGGGAGCGCGGGCGCCTTCCCGACGAGGCTCCAGGCTGCGGAATTCTGGCTGCAGCCCGGGGACTAAGTCGAGCCGGGTCCCCCCAGCGGAGAGCCATCCAGCTCAGCTACGGGAGCACTGCAAGCACCCGGGCTGCAACCTCCCCGACTGACATTTTAGTAAACTGACCCCGAGGAAAGTTAAACCGCTGTCCCCGATTAGTTAGTAAAGGGCAGAACTGGGACAGGAACCCGAACGCTCCAGCCCGGTGGCTCCAGGGCAGGTGAGTCCAAGGACGCACAGGCAGGTAGATCGGCCGGCTCCGCGCACAAGTGCGAGGACTCCCAATCCTGCGATCCGCACTCCAGGCCTCTCGTTAGCTCCTTCCCGGGAAAGGCCCAAAAAGCGGAGCGCTGGCGCGGCCGGAGCGGGACGCCAAGCGCGGCCGCCGGCTGGGAGCATGCGCACGAGCCCGGCCCAGCCTCGACGCGCTCAGCGCCGGGGGAGGGTCACCCGAGGCTGACGTCCGCTACGCCGGCGTCAGCGCCCCGTGAAGAGGTGGGCGAAGACTCCATCCGCCATGTTGGATGCCGCAGATTCGCCATAACCTCGCCGGCTCTTTTCTTAAAAAAATAAAAATAAAAAGCGAAGCATCAGCGGGGCGCCCCGCCTTCTCGATCGGCGCGGGAGGGAGCCCGGAAGAGACCGAGGCTTTTTTTTCCTCTGCGGTGGGGGCGTTGCCATGGAGACGCGGGCGGCAGGTGAGCCGGGCTGGGGGGTTGGGGTGGGGATGAGGTGGGGGTGGGGCGCGGCGCGGCGCGCGGGAAGCCGTTTCGAGTTTGGAGTCGGGAAGAAGCGCGCGGGCCGCCGGGCGGCGGAGGGATCCGCGGCCCTGGGCGGAGAGCGGACGTAGCGGCGTCCTTCGACAGCACGTTCTGTTGTTGGTGATATCCCGCCGCCTCGGGGTTTTATTTAAAAAAGTCACGAGCGAGCCAGCGGGAGAGTGAGCGAGGGGAGACTGCGCGCGCCAAGCCGTTTCCAGGGCAACGGGGAGGGCCGGGCGCGCGCCGGAGACGGATCTCAGGCGTCCTGGCTGGCGGGAAGTTCGAATCCCCTGCCTGCCAACTCTAGCCAGCGATCCCTGGCTGGGGCCTCCTTCTTGCCGGGCCTCAGTTTCTTCCTCTGTGAAGTGGGTAGCTCCTTTAGACCCACGTAGGGACAGGGTTCCACCGAGCTGCTGAAGCAAGGCTTTGTGCCCTGTAGAGGGATCCATCAGCGCCAGGGAGTATTGATGCTGCTGGTACCTGTGCGGCACGCAGTGATAGATTGTTCTTTGTCCTGCACCGGCCGTCCGGCTCTTGACAGGTCCTTTTCCTCACCCTTTGAAGTTAAACTCAAATGCCACCTCCTCCAGACAGCCCTCTCTGGCTTCGCCGCCGCCGAGCCAGCCTTCGGCAGGATGACCCTGTAGGTGTCCTATCCTTAACCTTAACCTTGAGCACCTGTGGTTAACAACATCGACCACACGCTGGCACGGACCTCAGGGTTTTTGCTGCGCGCTTCCCCGGCAGTTGAAATTGTGTGTCATTTACTGATGAGGGACACAGGTTCAGAGAGGTCAACTGCATACAGTGTTAAATGACAGAGTTGAGACTTTCAAAGACGTCTTCCTCCAATTTGGGGTGAAATCCTGACTCCTGCGCGCCTGCCTGGCTGTGCTTCCTGCCCCCGTTAGTGCTTGGCCCCCAGTCCGAGCTCGGTCTGCACGTAGCCAGTGAACTAACCGCTGCCTCTTGCAGCCCCCTTACCTGGCAGAGCCCAGTGACCTTTCAGAAATGCAAACTTCACGGCCAGGGGCTTACCCTCCACGACCGTCCCCTCTTGGCTTCACCAGAGCCTAGCAGTTCATATCGAAGGGTCTGTGACGCTGTAGGGAGTGTCCCCAGCTGAGGCTGAAGAAGACCCCCGGAACCGTGTGTGCTGGCCGGCGGGTGCCACCCCGGAGCACTCTACCTGGCTTCCTCAGTTCCAGCCAGAGCCTTGCGGGCCTGTCACATGCTGGGGTGTGTGCAGCGGACCCAGAGCGAGTGGCGGGGTCAGGCCCCTCGACCTGCACCTGCGTGTTTTCTTAACGTAAGGACAGCTTGATTGGCCGCCTTCCCCTCCCGGTCATTCCTCTAAGGCTGATACACAGAACGACTGCCCAAGCCTCCTGTTTGGAGTTGACTGAACAGTGTTTAAAAAGAAGCCTGGGCATTTGTGTGGTTCCCTTCAATTTCCAGCTGTAATGAACAAGAGACCTTGTTTCTAAATATATTACTGTCAACTCGTGATCAGCTAATTTTCTTTTAATTTTTAAAAAATGTTTATTTTTGAGAGAGAGAGCGAGAGCGAGCAAGCGAGAGCAAGCAGGGGAGAGGGGGAGAGAGAGAAAGAAAGAGAGAGAGAGACCCAGACTCCAAAGCAGGCTCCAGGCTCTGACAGAGCTGACGCGGCGCTTGAACTCATAAACCCTGAGAACGTGACCTCAGCCGAAGTCAGACACGCAACCGACTGAGCCACCCAGACGCCCTGTTATCAGCTAATTTCTGAAAAGGGTTTCTTGTTTTGCTTGGTTGTTAGGTTACTTTAGGGAAGCACACAATACGGATAGCAGGCTCGCCTGCGGTCTAGGCAGGTTTTCAGTGTAAACTGGCGGATGGTCATCACAGGGCGAGTGATCGATCCTTCTAGGCCTTTCTCACATACCTGCTAAAACCTTTCCTGGGTCTTCCTTCCCCTTACCTTCTAATTTACATAACAACTCTTCAAGGATAGCTGTCCTTAAGTAGATTTAAGTTTCTGCCTGGGGCAAGGGGAGTCGAAGAATTAGGTGTATTGAAAAGACTCTCCTTAATTGCATTTCCTTTTATAGACAGTTTCGTGCTTGCTGCCTCTGAAAATCTCCCCATCAAGCTGGGCCAATTTAATTACGTAGAAGGGACTTAGCCTAGAATTAGGTTTTCTCTTTGTTCTCAGCTGTTTATCCTGTTAAAATTTCACTGTCTTTGAAGTTTCTCAAGGGCAGGTGTCAGTCAGATTTAGGGGTGGAACCTTTGTGAGGGTGGGAGGAACACGTGCTCTGGGTCCCCTCGGATTCCTGACCTCAGGGAAGTCACGCGACTCTCAGCACCCCTGTGCTGTCCCTCCTGCAAAAGGAGACTTAATCCCGCCCCCCTGCCAGGGCCTGGTGCCCCGTGGCTGCTGTTGGAGCTGTGGGATTTATCCCTTTTCCACCCAGGCCGTCTCCCTTGTAGCCTAGCGTATTGTCACCCGCCTGCTGCTTGAAACATCTGTGGTTGAAAAGGCGCAGTAGACTTTGATCAATTTTTAAACGAATTTTTTAAATGTTTATTTTTTAGAGAGAGAGAGGGAGAGTGGAAGAGAAGGACAGAGAGAGAGAACAAGTGGGGAAGGGGCAGAGAGAGGGAGACACAGAATCTGAAGCAGCTCTAGGCTCTGAGCTGTCAGCACAGAGCCCGACGCGGGGCTCAAACCCACAAACTGCGAGATCGTGACCTGAGCCAAAGTTGGATGCTTAACCGGCCGAGCCCCCCAGGTGCCCTCGATTAATTTTTAAAGGAGAAAAAGTAATCTGGGAGCGAAGCAAATAGACATATTAACCATTTATTACACATTTGAAGTCCCTCTCCATTTGTCAAGGAACGTAACATATATAATCAGATTTGCCTGTGAAAAGACTACACTTGGCATATGAACGTGAAAAGGACTTTAAATCTGGTGACGGACTTCTCTTTGTTCTTTCACATCGTGTAACAAATGGAGCCGCAAAGCCTTGGACTCTGGAATCTGGCACCTGGGCGGCCCAGACTGGCTCTGGGCTGGTGAGCAGGGGGCAGCCTTTGGCTTTGCTGGCGGGCAGGGGGTGGGGGAGCCGCTCAGCTGTGGTACCCAGAGACTAGGTGCAGCAGGCGTTGGAGCACGTTCTGGAAACGTGGTCTTGGACGCCCTGGCACCTCATAGGGCCCTGACTAGCTTCCTTCTTGGTGTCAGACCTTCTCTTCGCTTCTCTGCCCCTCAGGACCTTTTCTTTTTCTTCCTTTTTTTTAAAAAAAAATTTTTTTTTCTGCCAAGGGGCTTCCTGGGTCCACCTAGGTGTTTGTGCCCAACTTTGTGCCAGGAGCTGGTGATATAAAGTCAGGACACACTGGTTCCTTGTGAGGCCCTCATGCAGTCCGAGCGGTTGGAAAGCCCTTTCCCATAGGAGAAAGTGCCAGGGGCTGTGGCGGAAGTGGGCCCCGAGAATCAGGGCTTCGGAAGGGGTGCACCTGGCTGGCTGGATTCTGGGAGGGCTTCCTGGAGGAGGAGGTGCCCGAGCAGGAACTTGCTGGTGAGTTGCAGAGGGCCGTGTGGTACAGAGGCACAGGCGTGACCCACCACAGGCATGTTCTGGGTGACTAGGTGACACCGGGGCCAGAGGCCGGGGTGCGGGTGCTTGAGGTCAGTGGTGGTCTTTGGAGGAGCAGAAGGCTGTTGGACTTGGTTCTGGAAACACCGAGGAAGGAGAGCACAGTAGGGCCGCCTGAGGTGTGTGACAGTGTACGGTGAGCGCGCAGAGTGGCCACCTGTGCTGTCCTCACCCCCGACAACATCCGGCACGGCTTCCTCACCCCAGAAAGCTCTCTCTTGCCCCATCCCACCCAATTCCTGCCCTTCACCCCAAGCAGTCACTGGTCCGAGTAATGTCACCATAGATAAGTGCTTTTTGTAGAACATTCGAGAATTCTCTGGTATCTGGCATCTTCCAACCCAGCATGAAGGTTTTGAGATCCAGGGTTTTGTTTCTTTTTATTTCCTACTAGCATTCCATCGTATGGACGTGCCACAGCCTGTTTAGAGGGTCAGCGTCTGAGCTCACTTCCAGTTTTTGGTTGTTGTGAACAAGCTGCCACGAACGTTCTCGTACAAGGTGTTTTGTGGGCATAGATTTGCATTTCTTCCCGGTGGCCAGGTTGTAGGGTGAGGCGTATTTAACGTTTTAAGAAATGTCCAAATGGCCTCCTGGAATTGTTGCGCCGTTTTGCACCCCAGTCAGCAGGTGTAGGGGACAGACACCTGCTCCGCAGGCTCACCCACATTCCGTGTTGTCACTTCTTTTCCTGTGATCTATTCTACAGGGTGTGCAGTAGCATCTCATTTAACTTGCATTTCCTTGATGATCAGTGATACTGAGTATTTTTTTTTTTTGGTGCTTATCTGCCATCTGTACATCCTCTTTGGAGAAATGTTTAGTTATGTCTTTGCCCGTTTTAAACATTGGGTTCCTTGTGTTTTTAATTGATGGCTTGTAGGAGTTTCTATACGTAGTTCAATGAGTCATTTGTCCTGTGTGTTATGAATATTTCCTCACAAGCTCAACTTGCTTATTAACCTTATTAACATAATCTTTTGTTCAGCAGAAGTTTGTAATGTTAATAAAGTCTGATTTACCATTATTTTTGCTTTATAGGTAGTGCTTTTTGTATCCTAAGAAACGTTCCCCCTTTAAGATCATGAAGATATTCTCCTAGTGTGTTGTTTATTTATTTATTTTTTAAGCTTTATACTTCTTTTAGGTTTAGGTCTGCCATCTAGCTCAGATTAGTGTGTGTGTGGTGTGAGGTAGGGGTCCCAGTCCCCGTTTCCCCCTCTCCCAATGCGGGTGTCCAGCGTTTCCAGACTCATTTGTTAGAAGAGACTTTACTTTCTCCATTGAATTACTTTGGTTCCTTTGTTGCAAATTATGTGTGGGTCCATCTCCGAACTTTCTGGTCTTTTCTGTTGATCTCTTTGTTTATCCTTCATGAGCACCACACTGCCTGAGTTACCAGAGCTGTATGGCAGTGTTTTGAAGTTAGGAAGAATATAAAGGAGGCCATTTCTTGGAGGGCCAACATGCAGGCCTCAGGGAGACCCATTAGGTGCCATTGTAGCGAAGCCCAGGGTTGATGACCTCCCCCCAGGGCGGTGGCTGTGGGAATAGAGGGCAGGGCCACTTTAGGGAAAGCCCTGGGGACTAGTGATTGATGGGGTTTTACCTTCCAGACCAACAAGCCTTCCTTCCTTGTTTGCTTTTGGGGAAGGAAGGAAGGAAGGAGTAAAGAACCTACCAGGCGTAAGGATGTGAAACTTTCTTTTTTGTTTTTTATTTATAGTTTATTTATTTTTGAGACAGAGACAGAAGATGGGGGGAGGGGGCAGAGAGAGAGAGAGAGAGAAAGAGAATCTGAAGCAGCTCCAAGCTCTGAGCTGTCAGCACAGAACCCGACGCGGGGCTCGAACCCAAGAACCCTGAGATCATGACCTGAGCTGAAGTTGGACGCTTAACCGACTGAGCCCCCCCGGAGCCCCAGGGATGTGAAACTTTCTAGGCTTTGTCCATGGAGCCCTGGTCCATGATTTTCACTTCTTTCCTGTGGGGGTGGAGAGGAGGCCTATTGAATTCTCCCTATTTTAATTTCTGAGTTGGGCCAGGGGGCTGGTGCAGACCCTTCCTGGGGACTGAGCCCCTGCCCCCACCCCCTTGAAGAGTCCCCTGGGGCAGACTGTCACGTGCAGCCCTGGTTGCTCTGCAGGGAGGTCCTGTGGCTCCCTGCTTGGGAGCCTCTGGGGGCTCTGGGACTCTGTCCTGCCCGGGAGTGAGCCCTGCCCTGACACCGCTACACACGCCTCGCGCCCCTCCCCCACCTTCCCCACCCCCACCCCCCCATCCCCCATCCCAGGCCACAGGCAGGGGGCCAGGCCCGTAACGCAGGGAGTGGGGGCGCTGGAACTGGAGTGGGTGGAAGTCCTGGCCGCCATTTAAGGAATAGGGACCCTGGCGCGTCACCGAGCCGTCTCCTCGTGTAGAAAGCCGGTTCCTGCGGGAAAGGTTTGGGGACATGCAGTGAGTTACCTTCCTGGCTTCCCCACCCATCTCGTCCTTCTTTCCCTCTGGTTTTCCAGCCCACGCCCCCCACCCTCTGGTTGTCCAGCCCACGCCCCCCACCCGGCCCCCCCTTCTCCCTGACGCGCGTGCGCGTCAGCACTGTCGCTGAGAATGAAGCGCGGGCTGAGAGGGGCTGTAATATTTGGGTAGCAACGCACAGTAAAACCTGGAACAGCGCCCCGGTCGTGCAGCTGCCGGGGGAGGAAGACAGGACCCGGAACTAGCGCGGCGCTGCCGCAGCCGCTGCGCGTCCCGCCGCGGTTGGTTCCGCCCCGACGCCTCCGCTTCGCCAGTGAGGACGCGGAAGCTGAGGCTCGTTACAGGGACCCGAGTGGGTAGCTCAGTTTGGACCCGCAGCAGGGCGCACGTCGGGCCTGCGACCCTGGAGAGCCTCCGGCTGGGCCCTCTGGTAGCCCCTCGCCTGGTTCCGGAGCCCGGGCCGGGCTGGAGGTGAAGGGCCGGGGTCTGCCCTTCAGGCCTGGCAGCTGGGGGAGACCTGGGTCGCCAGGGAGAAGAGCAGCCGCTTCCTGCTACTGCCGACACGTGTGCGGCGCTGCCGTGTGCAGCCGCTGCGGCGTGAACCTCCGACTTGCCACTGCTCACGCTGTACTCCGGGCACGATGCCCCCCAGACGCTGGGCCTGGGGTGGGGGGCAGAGTCCTGTTCTCAGGGAGCCCCGGCCGCGGAGAAGACGAAGGAAGTCAGTTAAAAACAGGCAAAAGGTTTGAGAGAGACTTCGCGGAGGAGCTGATACAGGTGTCCCGGAAGCCTGGGAGAAGATGGTCAAGGTCACCATCGCTACGGAAACGCAACTTACAGCCACACCAAGATAGCACTGCACATCCACGAGTGTGGCAGGAACTAAGACGACGGACGGTAGCCAGGCAGTAAGTGCTGGAGCACCTCGGGCAGTAAGAAGGTGGAGCACCTCGGGCAGTAAGTGCTGGAGCATCTCGGGCTGTAAGAAGGTGGAGCACCTCGGGCAGTAAGAAGGTGGAGCACCTCGGGCAGTAAGTGCTGGAGCACCTCGGGCAGTAAGAAGGTGGAGCACCTCGGGCAGTAAGGAGCTGGAGCACCTCGGGCTGTAAGGGGCTGGAGCACCTCGAGGCAGTAAGTGCTGGAGCACCTCGGGCAGTAAGAAGGTGGAGCACCTCGGCAGCAGGTGTAAGAAGCTGTCGGGCAGTAAGAAGGTGGAGCACCTTGGAGCACCGGGGTGTAAGAAGCTGGAGCACCTCGGGCAGTAAGAAGGTGGAGCACCTCGGGCAGTAAGAAGGTGGAGCACCTCGGGCAGTAAGTGCTGGAGCATCTCGGGCTGTAAGAAGGTGGAGCACCTCTAGCAGTAATAAAGTGGAGCATCTCGGGCAGTGAGAAGCTGGAGCACCTCGGGCAGTGAGAAGGTGGAGCACCTCGGGCTAAGAAGTGGAGCATCTGGGGCTGTAAGAAGCTGGAGCACGTCGGGCTGTAAGAAGGTGAGGCACCTCGGGCTAAGAAGCTGGAGCACCTTGGGCTGTAAGAAGCTGGAGCACTCGGGCGGTGCAGAGGTGGAGCACCTCGGGCAGTGAGAGCACTGGAGGGCCTCGGGCAGTGTAAGGTGGAGCACCTCGGGCAGTGAGAAGGTGAAACACCCTGGCAGTGAGAAGGTGGGCACCCACCGGGCAGCGAGAAGGTGGAGCACCTCGGGCAGCGAAGGTGGAGCATCTCGGGCTGTAAGAAGGTGGAGCACCTCGGGCAGTAAGGTGCTGGAGCACTTCGGGCAGTGAGAAGGTGGAGCACCTCGGGCAGTAAGAAGCTGGAGCACCTGGGGCTAAGAAGGTGGAGCACCTCGGGCTGTAAGAAGCTGGAGCACCTAGGGCTGTAAGAAGGTGGAGCACCTCGGGGAGTAAGGTGCTGGAGCATCTCGGGCAGTGAGAAGGTGGAGCACCTCGGGCAGTAAGAAACTGGAACACCTCGGGCTAAGAAGGTGGAGCACCTTGGGCTGTAAGAAGCGAGCACCTCGGGCAGTAAGAAGGTGGAGCACCTCGGGCAGTAAGGTGCTGGAGCACCTCGAACACACACACGGCGCCGCTAGGAGTCAGGATGCGGCAGCCGCCTTGGAAATAGGAGAGTTTTCATACAATGTCAGGCATCCGCTTACCAGGTAGCTCCGCGGCTCCACTCCTAGCTGATTACCAAAGACCAACGTGCGTCCGCATGGCCCGGACATGGACGCGCTTGGGCACACGTGCTTTATTGGTAGTAGCTGCGGACTGGAGACCCCCTCCCCACCAAGTGCTCCTCAGCTGAGGAATAACTAAACACTGCGGTGGAGGGGCCGCTGGAATACTGCTCCTCAGTAAAAACGAACTGCTGATGCAGGCCACAACCTGCATCGATCCCAAAAACGTCCTCAGTGAGGGGCGCTGGCCGGCTCAGTCGTTGGAGCGTGCAAGTCTGATCTCAGGGTTGTAGGCTTGAGCCCCACGTTGGGGGTAGGGCTTATTTAAGAATAAAAATTTTAAAACAGAACAGAGCAAAAGCCTGTTAAGTGAAAGAAGCCAGACACAAAAGACTATCTACTGCGAAGACTTGGAGAAACTGGAGACCTCGTGCACCCTTGGTGGGAATGCAAATGGCAGTCACGATGGAGGCAGTATGGAGGTTCCTCAAAAGATTAAAAATAGAACCAGCCTATGATCCAGCAATTCTGTTTCTGTGTGATACCTGAAGTAATTGTGTACATACAACCCGAAGGACTCGAAGTTGTGTGTACACCACGTTCACAGCAGCATTATTTGCAGTAGCCTAAAAAGGAAGTGACCTGAATGTCCGTGGCTAAACTGAACGTGGTCTGTATGTACAGCGATGTATTATTCATTTTTTCTGTGTGTGTGTGTGTTAAAAGATGATTATTACAGCATTGTTTAGGGCAGCAAAATGTTAGCTAATGTAATGGTTAATAAATTACAATGTGTTCACACAAGGAAATGTTAGGCAATCCATTCATTCTTAGAAAAAAAAAATTTTTAACATTTACTTCTATTTTGAGAGACAGAGAAGAGACAGAGCATGAGCAGGGGAGGGGCAGAGAGAGAGGGAGACCCAGAAACTGACGCAGGCTCCAGGCTCTGAGCTGTCAGCACGGGGCCTGACACGGGGCTTGAACAGGGATTCAAGAGATCATGAACTGAGAGAACTGAGAGATCACGACCGGAGCCAAAGTCAGACGCTCAACTGACTTAGCCACCAGGAGCCCCTCATCCTGACACATCCTCTGACTTGGATGAACCTTGAAGACTATGCTAAGTGAAACAAGCGAGTCACAGATAAATTCTGCACAGTTTGATTCCGCTTATGTGAGGTACGCGGAGTCGTCGGATTCCTAGAGATGAGTCGTGGTTGCCGGGGCTCCGAGGAGGTTGGGCCCGGGAGTTACTCTTCATGGGAACAGAGGTTCGGTTGGGGAAGGTGAGAAGTTCTGGAGATGGGGGTTGCACGGCAGCGTGAATGTACTTCATGCCACCGAACTGTGGCTTAGAAATGGCTAAGATGATAAATTTGGTGTTGATTTTACTACCGTTGAAGAAGAATATGATTCTAATTTTCAGACGTTGTCGAAAAGGCGGAGCGATGGGGACTGAAAACAGTCCCTGGTTCCCAGGAGCTGTCAGGGCGAGGGATGGACGGCAGAGTCCTGGGAACTTTGTTCTGTGCCTTGACTGTGCTTGTGGTTACACACCCACATGCACGTGTTTAAAGTCACTGACTGTGGGGCTGGTTGAGCGTCTGACTCCGGCTCAGGTCATGATCTCACAGGTTGTGAGTTCGAGCCCCGCGTCGGGCTGTGTGCTGACAGCTCAGAGCCTGGAGCCTGCTTCGGATTCTGTGTCTCCCTCTCTCTCTGACCCTCCCCTGCTCGCTCTCTGTCTCTCTCTCCTTCAAAATAAACAAACATTAAAAAAAATAAAAAATTAAGGTCACTGAGTTGTGCAGGGCCGGCGGCAGTGCCACAGGTTGTACAGGGTGGGTGGAGGGGACAGCGCCATGGCCGCTGCTGCCTGGGCTTGGGCGAGGGGCTCCGAAAAGCCTCGAGGGTGATGTGGAGTGCAGAGCAGGGGTGAGGGCAGAGGGGCACGAAGGAGCCCAGCAAGGTGAGCAGCCTCTGCCCACCCTCCTCGCTGACCCTCCACGGCCTTCGGCGTCCAGGGCCGGGCTTGAGTGCTGAGCCCGGACAGCCTTCCCTGGGCCTGCCTGTCTGCTGCCCGAATCTGGGGTCCCCATCCCGCTACCTGGCCACCGGGCTGGGTGGCCTTGGGATTCCCTGGAAATGTAGGCTCTGGAGAGCAGCCCTGGCTTTGGAGCCTCAGAGGCCTGGCTTTGAAGTTCCCACCCGCCACGTGACGGTTCTTAGGACGCCGTGAGCCTCGTCTCCCCTGTGTAACTCGAGGGCTAAACTTAGTGCATCGGGAGTTTATTCTCTGCAGGTGGAATCGGGACGGGCGGGCTCTGAGGCTGCTGCTCAAGAGGGAGCTCTCGGGGCCTTGAGGACTCCCCCAGCAGGAGCAAGCTCAGCCAGGCACGGGAGGCATCGGCAGCTTGGTGGAGACTTGGGAGCCCCTGCTTGACGCCACCTGGCTGTGCTGCCGGCCTCCGCCCTCAGACCCCGTCCCTGGGCCTCCGCTCGCTGCCCGGCTGCCGCCTCGGCTGTGTGATGGCCGCACCTGAACCTCCCCGTGGACGACGGCTCGCGCCCCCACAGTCCCGGCCCTGAGAGAGGTGCCGCGGAGCCTCACTTTGCTGGGGGGGGGACCGCAGCCTCCTGTTCCGGGCCCTCCTGCCCTTCTGGCAGAGTCTAGAAGCATCCTTAGTCGGGCGTTTAACCCGTCGCCTGCCTGAGTTAGCCGGGTGCCCTGGGGTGGGTGTGCCCTGCGCACGGGCAGACCCAGCCTTTGTCGTGCTTTCCCCTGTGCCCTGTGGGGCCGGGGGCGGGGGGCCGCGCCAGGTTCCTGGACTGGAGGGAAGGCTGTGGGGTCCTGGACGCCGAGGTGCCAGGAGCCCTCCACACCCAACTCCGCCTTTCTCGCGTTCGTCTCTGCCCCTCCCCCCACCCAGCCCCGCTTTCTCTTCTTCTCAGAGTTTAGAAGAAAACCGAGCCGTCATGCTGTAATTTTCCTTTTGAATTTTCCCGAGTCTTGCTCTCTGGTCGGAGGCCATGTGAGAGGTGCCGGGCAGGGGACATGGGTCTGGAGGAGAGCTTTTGTGGCGGGGACTGGGTGGAAGGGACGGTGACGGCTTCCTGGCTGCTGTCCCTGGACCAGGTCTGGGGTGAGTGGGTGGCCAGGAGCCGCTGTGCCCTTAACCCCTGGCGGCCCTCAGGAGGCCGATCCTGTTGGCTGGGAGAAGAGTTCCGGGCTGGACATGACGGTTCCGTTGACCTTCAGGGGCTGTGGCCAGAGTGGCTCAAGGGAGGAGAGAGGGGGTCAGGTGTTTGATGTCTGGAAGCCTCGGCTGTGAGGCGCACAGCTGTGATCGGGGCATCCCGTGCTGTTGCTGGTGTTATTGTTTTATCTACATCATTTATTTTTTAAAATATTTGTTCTTGAGAGAGCAAGAGAGCTGTCAGCGCAGAGCCCAGCGTGGGGCTCGAACTCATGCACCGTGAGATCAGGACCTGAGCCAGTGGGACGCTTACCCAAGTGAGCCACCAGACGCCCCTGTTGTTACCCTAAACACGAACTCCCAGCAAGCCTGCTCTGCTGGGGGCCTGAGCATCGCACCCTGTCCCCCCCTCCCTGGCCGCCCCTCCTGGCGCCACCCTCCATCGCTCCCACTTCGTCTGGCTTTTCTTCCGCCGCTGCCATTAGCGGGGCGGCTGTCTGCGTATGTTCCTGGCGGGCCCTGTTGACGCCTCATCCCGTGGCTCCTGAACTGTGCCCGGCGTGCGTGGCCTGAGCGGCGAGAGGGCTGACGTGAAGTGAGGGCCCTGTGGTTCAGGACCGGGCGTGTGCAGTATCGCTGGCGTTTTCTGACTGAGGCCGTCTCAGAGCCCGCCAGCTGCGCACCCCCACCCCCGTCCCTCTGCCGTCTCTCTAGAACACCGGAGGCCGGGTTGCAGACAGGGTGCCCTTCCACCTGGCTCCGAAAGATTTCCAGCATTTGTTCTCTAAAAACCAGGACAGTCTCCCTGTAAGCACCTTACGATGATCACTGTGAGAACATGATGTTGATACAGTGCAGATTCCACTGACTGAAATTCAGGCTCCCCAGTTCCAGCAATTTCCGATAAGAGCCAAAGGAAGTCGTGGCTTAGGCCCTGCGTTCAGTCCTTGTGACCCTTTACCCCTTAAATACAGGCGGCCCCTCCGTCTTTGTGTCCTGTGACACTGTAGGGTACGGTCAACCTGTTTTAGAGCCCGTGTCCCTCCCCTGGGCCGTGTTCCGTCGTGGTTCCATTCAGACCCTGCAGTTCGGGCACGGGGGCCGCACGTTCCGCAGCAGGGGCCCCGTTCCCGGCCCTCCAACCCAGGGGCCCGTCGTGCACAGTGCCCGCTTGAGGGGGTTGGGTTCTTTCGAGAGACTGTTACTGTCTTGAGACTTGGTAATCGTCTCATGCTGAGACATTTTGACACCGTGCCCTCACCCTGTTCCTCTTCATCTCTCAAGCTTCCTTCACCCGTGAGTTGTAGCTCCCATGGATGATCCCTTCCAGAACCCGTCATCACTGACGGTTGCCGGACGATGCGTTTCTCATGCCAGCATTTCTTCGGCATTTACTAAAGTTGTCTTTCTATGCGAGCAAGAGCTTCCTTTTTAAAAATAAACACGTCTTGGGGCGCCTGGGTGGCTTAGTCGGTTAAGCGTCCGACTTTCGCTTAGGTCATGATCTCGCGGTTTGTGGGTTCGAGCCCCGCGTCGGGCTCTGTGCTGGCTGCCGGCTCGGAGCCTGGAGCCTGTTTCAGTCTGTGACTCCCTCTCTCTCTGACCCTCCCCTGCTCACGCTGTCTCTCTCTCTCTCTCTCTCCTAGAAATAAATAAAACATTATAAAAAAAAATAAAAATAAACATGTCTGTTTATATTACTGTGGACTCATGAATTCATTATTTAGTGGTTTGTCATCCTTTATCATGATTTTGTTGATTATCGTTATTTTGATGATCCAGTTTCCCCACGTCTGGCTGGTTGAGGCCTCTTTGACACGCCCCCTCTTTGAGAACCTCCTTGATTTCTGTCCGACAGGGTATTCCCTTTCCCTGGAACCAGCTGTTTCTAGAGAAGAATGATGGTTGAGATGGAGAATGGCGTTTAGAGAAGGAGATGTGGGGCGGGGCGAGCTCATTAGTGCTCGAGCCTTTCCTGCGAGCGCAGCAGGGGAATGGGTGCGGGCTGCACATTCGCCAGGCACACTCGCAGGAGGCTCATGCATGGCCGCACACACCCCTGTCTGCAGATCTGTCTGGTCCCGACCCTCCCTGTTAACCGCCTTCTCTCCCCCAGAGAGACTGCCTCCCAGCACCTCTGGCAAGGTACTTACTGCTCAGTCTTAGGATATGCTAAAAATAGTTTCCGAATTGCTAACCTGCATCCCTGGGAAAGAAGCCCCTAACTCGAGTTCAGTATGTCATGACCTCTGTTTCCCTCCGACCCGAGGCATACGGCGCAGACACCAGCTTCCTGGGTGATTTGGGTTCGCTCTCCCCCCTCCACCCCTGCCCCCACTTTGCCTCCCATTTCCGCGTAGTTACGGTCACTGATTTAAAGTCTGCTTTCATTCGTTTGTATTTCATTTCACGGATTATCCCCATACTTGCTTATTTGTTTATTTTCCTACGTTATTTGAGTGAGTTTTTGGGTTGCGTGCATTCCTTGTATTTCAGTGAAAGGACTGAGTTCTGCCTTTTTTGTGGAAACATTGCGACGGGGAGCGCCGAGATGACCCGAGGGTGGAAGGTCCCAGGAAAGAGCGGAAGTCCGGGAAGGCCTTGGAACTGAGACTGACCTCCCCCGGGATGTGCGGTGGGTGCCCCACACCTGTCTGCACTCTGCTGCCTTTCACTGGGCATCGCTTCCAGGCTCTTTGTCTGAGTCTGGTTTCTCTTAAAACCACCATTCCAAGTGCTGCGTTTATTCCCATTTTACAGAGTCAGAGGACCCGAGAAGCAAAGCCTTTCCCCCTGCTGGGTGGGGGTTGGCTGGTGGGTGCCCACCCAGAGCTCATCTCTCTTCCCCGGCACAAGGTCTGACTTGTTCTGCTGGGAAGCACGAATGAAGAATGACGTGTTTAACACTGTTCTCAGGGCTTCCTGAGTGAGCACTCTGGAATGTTCTGGTCCTCATGTTTCCACAACAAAGGAAATGTGGCCTTTCTCTATTTCTAGTAGAGATCTTTGTTACATTGTAGCATCATTCTTTTTAAACTTTTAACTGTAGTTTTAATGAAATACAGTCTGTTAGGGGGGAAGGAAGTTAAACAAACACTCACACCATTAAATACGTGATAACACGTGGTAATTGCCGCCAAGGTGAATACAGGGAGGGCAAGAAAGTAACAGACCCAGTTATATTGAAGGGGATTTAAGAAAAGTCAGTCTGAGAAACTGAGGTTGGAACCCAGACTTGAAGAAGGAGGTTCTTGAACCAGATTCCAGGCACCTGCCAGCTCTGCACTTTGCTGAATGTCAAGCTCGCGTCTCTCAACTCGCTCCTGGGGGCCAGGTTTCTCCTTTGCTCTTTATCGCCCCCTAGGGGCCATGTGTGCGTATGGACTTGCAGCAGGTGGCTTAAGAGACACTGGGGCTGTGGGCCAGACTGACCTGGCCATGGCCATGCTTGGGGACCCATCAGGTGTGGCTGAAGGACTGGGATCTCAGGCCTGTAGGGGAGAGGACCCCGGGGCCATCTGATAGCCTGTTCAGCGATAGCTGGAGGGGCTGGCCTTGCCAGGGTCACCCTGAGGCTGTACTACCTGGAGCCAGGTTGGGGAGAAGTTGCCTGACTTCTTAAAGTTCTCAGCTGTGTAAACATAAGTGGTAGCTGCCCAGACACGGAAGGTTAGAGTCAGGAAGGGCTGTCTGTCCCTCCTGCACAGTGGCTGCAAAGCTGAAGTTGGGCACCTCTCTGTCCCTTCCAAGGCAAGACTCTGAGATTAGGCTGCAAATAAAACCACAGTCACTTTAAATTACTCTCTTGTGAACAAAATGAGAGGGTCTGTATCTTACTCCTTTCTACGTGTGCTTAGCATAGTATGTAACATACATTAGGCACTTAAGAATGTTGTGTTACGAAGCTAATGAATGTAAGCTACAATTACTTTTTTCCCCTAACAGCCCAGGCATTGGGAGAATATACCTAATATTTATTTCACATCTTGGTTACTAGGAGGAGTGGGTTAGGTCATTCTGGTAGTCTGGGGTGGGTAGGCGGTGGTTTGGAGAATTCTTTTCCCATCGGCTCTTCCTGCTTGATGTGAAGATCTGTTCTGAAAATCGAAAACACCGTGAACCCATCTGGTTACTGGAGGGCAGTTCTTTCTCCCAGAATTAATTTTCAGGTTCAAAATACTTCATAACTGAGGCCGGTCTCTGGCTTTCATAATACGTAAAGCAGACGTCTTAACATTGAAATTGAATTTGTATGTTTCCCACATCTTCCTCCACTTCCTGCCCAGGTTCTTCCTTTATTTTATCTCCTTTGATTACGACCTCAGGAGCCTGGAGCAGCCTGTGACAGTAATAAATGAAAACGTCCCTCTGTCTTTGCCTCTGCGTAACATCGTGGGCAGGGGCGCTGGTTGGCAAGGTCTGATTTCCTAATTCCTTGTGTTGATTTTCCTAACTCGGTGGACCCCAGGGATTTGGGGGGAGCCGTGGAGGCCGTCTGGGGTTCCCCTGGATGTAGGGGAGTAGAACAGGCGTACCACAGTTCTCTGACCTGCTGTGGAAAGTTGCCTGGTGTTCTGGAAACAAGGTGAATACCGGATCTGTGTCTGGTGCAAACTTTGGTCTCCTGTAAGTGGGAAATATATATTGGGTTACGAAGACTTGGTACAAAAAGAAAAAGAATGTGAAATTTCTCATTGATCTTTTCAAAATGGCTTGTAAGTGAAATGGTAGTACTTTGGATATACTGTATTACAGAAGACGTGTCGTTAGAATTGATTTCACTTGTTTCCTTTGTTTTCTCGTGGCCGCTGGGAATTTGGAATCACACCCGTGGTCCTGTTTCTGCCGGACAGCGTGGGCCTGGACGGGGCCTCTCGAGCCTGGTGGCTGAGTGGGGGTCCGTCGGCAGAGTGTGTGCTGGGCCACCTCTGCCCGCCTCAGAGGCTGTGCTTACAAGCCTGCTTTTCCCACGCCGGTGTCCAGCTTGAGCCCCGGAAGTGCCGCTCTGTGCCTCTCTCCCTCGCAGCCCCTCGCACCCCTGCTTTCTGTGGGCAAGTGCGTATCGTGTGTGTGTTGAATCGAATCCTTGCCCGGCAGGAGAAGGGGTGGACAAGACCCAGCTTTTTTCTGAGGGCTTTGTGTTTGCCTGGCTTACCGGTCCTGGGGTGTGACTGGACTGCAGAACCGGGGGCCGGGCAGGCGGCGTCTTCACTGCGGTGTGCCAGGCGGCACACCCTGGGAGCGATGTTCGAAGGGACTGAGTCAGTGTTTAAAATAACCTGGGAGGCACAGCGAGGAAACAAGGGCTGGGCGTGTCTAGTCAACAGACAGGGCTGGGGGCGCCCGGTGGCCCAGTCAGTTGAGCGCCTGGCTCTTGCTTTTGGCCCAGGGTCACGATCTCACAGTTTGTGGGTTCGAGCCCCGTGTCTGGCTCTGCGCTGACAGTGTGGATCCTGCTTGGGACTCTCTCTCTCTCTGCTTCTCCCCTACTTGCACAGCTGTCTCTCTCTCCTGCTCTCTCTCTCTTTTAAAAGAAATAAAAACAAACCTAAAAAAAGCAAACAGGTCCGGTCATTATACTCCGGCTGCAGTGACCTGTGGCCCTGGCTCTTCCTTCCCCTGAGGGCTTGGGGCGCAGCAGGGAGACACTGTGGGAAGTGTGGGTAGTTCGCACCCCTGTTGGAGAGGGAGGAGGCTGGGGGCCTCCGGGCGAGTCATCCCTCCACGGCTGGGTCTGCGATCGCCTTGTGGGAACTGAAGCCCCGGCTCCTGCCGCCCAGGACCCCATGGCCCCCCAGATGCCAGCCTGTCTCCGCCTGCGGCTCTGCGCCCATCCCTCGTTTCCCACCTTCCTCTCCCCTTCCTTGTGGTGCTTTCTCTTCTCTGAGCCTGGCTTTCTGCTCGCTGCCCTCATTCATGCTGTGTCCTTTATATCCATTCCTCAGAAGCTTCTGAGCGGCCTGTCTTTTCTTTCCCTACGGGAAGCACGTGTGTGTGTGAGCATCTGCGGTACGTGTGTACATGTATAATGTGTGTATGTGCATTATGCATTATGCATATGCACGCATGGATTTGTGCATGTATGTTATGTGCGTGTAATATGTGCACATTGCACACACGTTACACACACGTGTGCATTTGTGCATGCATGTGTGTAGGGCTGTAGGGACCCCCCGCCCCCCCACCCCCCGGCTTCCTCACCAGATACACCCGGTGGTAGGCGGTTAGCAGAGCGAGGACATGGTAATTTGGTCAACCAGCCAGACTTCCCAGGACTTTTTTTTTTTAATGTTTTTTCTTTATTTCTAGGAAAGAGAGAGACAGCGTGAACGGGGGAGGGTCAGAGAGAGAGGGAGTCACAGACTGAAACAGGCTCCAGGCTCCGAGCTGGCAGTCAGCACAGAGCCCGACGCGGGGCTCGAACCCACAAACCGTGAGATCATGACCTAAGCGAAAGTTGGACGCTTAACCGACTATGCCACCCAGGTGCCCCTGACTTCCCAGGACTTAAGAGATGCCCGTTCTGTTCTGCATTTGCACCGTATTTAGCTGTCTACAAAGCCCTTTTCCCACTCTTCCCCCATGTCACCCCCGCCCCTCAACTCCCATGCTGTCCTTGTGAGGTCAGCAGGCAGCTTCGATTGTCCCCTTTTCTCCCTGAATGCCTGCAGGTTTTGAAAGTGAAAGCCTGCTCCGCTCACTCTGAAGGTGCACTGAGACTCGGGGTTTCGGACCCGAGGCCCAGCACTGAAAGCCGGCCTGATGCAGCCCTTTCCCTTCAGAAGTGAGATAAAAGGCTCATCACACACACAAAGGAACCAAAATAAACTAACACAACAAAAACCAAACACCGAAAAGTCAGAGGCCAAGTCGGTGGCGGCCATGGGCATCGGGTGCTCAGATGCACTCGAATGTGCTGTAACATGCTGCAGCTTTGTGTACATTCTGTTTTTAACCTGGAAATGATGCCAGGTCACCTTCGAGGAGGTGTGGCGTGAGAGTTTGGAGCTGCCTTGGTCATTTGCAGGGGGCTCCCTACCTCCCCAGAGCGTCCCACCCATCCGCTGGGGGTGGGGGGATAGTGCTGGGGCCCGGAGGTGGGGCACTGGGTGGTGGGGGGCCGTTCCCGTTCACATACATCATTCGTGGTGCTGTCCTGAGGAGGGGGCCCCGCTCTGCACTTCGGATTATGCTCAGTGCCAGCCGAGCGTACTCCATTGCCCAAGGCTCTCACTCGGAGAGTGCTTAAAAATAGCTTTAAAAAAAAAATTCTGCCAAGTTTCAACATGGAAGAAATGTGGACGCATAAAATTATAGAGCAGCTGTTGGCCCAGCGTTCATTACAGCTGATCCGGAGCATTCTTCATTTTATTTTGTGAATCCACTGTCAGCAAAGGAACACCCATGGGGTTTCTCCCCTGAGTTTCATAAAAACGTTAACTTTGTGAGTTACAGAAGCTGTTGTGTTCATCGATTTTATGAGACGCGTGATGATAATTCCAGGATTTAGCATGCGTGCATCTCACAGCTTCAGCCCTCCCGACCTGGGGGGGAGGGGGCACCTTGGAGATGATCTGTGGGTGTGGCCGGGAGGCAGGAGAAGCATAATGGGCCCGAGGGCCACAGTGGAGGCCGGCCGCTGTCTCTCCTGCCTGGCTTTGGCCCCGGTGGCTACTGGCTCTGTTTGGCTCTCTCCACATGAACCTTCAGGGGAGGCTTGAAGACCAGGTTTCACTTTGAACGTTTGCAGGCCGCTTCTGTTTTGAGCCTGTAGAGATTCAGAGACTTACAGAGAACCTGCCCTGTTGGAGGTGGGAGTCAGTTAGGGGCTGGGGACCCAGGCCCTGACCCAGCCCGATGCCCTTCCTGCCGCCTTACGGGCTGGGCTTTGGAGGTATTGGTCGCGGAGCTGGGCATGTTGTATTCATGGTGTCCTGCGGTCTCACCCTTACTCCCCCCCACCCCCCAATGGCAGACGAGGAAATAGAAGCCAAACAGACCCAAGTACATGCAGGGCCAGGGTCACACGCTACTTGGGCAGAGGTGGGTTCATGTCTAGGTCTGGGCTTCATGGCTGCTCTTCTCTCTCACTTCCTGTGTCATCTTGTTTCATTAATTACATATTTTTTAATGTTTATTTTTGAGAAAGAGAGTGTGAGTAGGGTAGAGGCGGAGAGAGAGGGCGACATAGAATCTGAAGCAGGCCCTAGGCTCCGAGCTGTCAGCACAGAGCCTAATGCGGGGCTCGAACCCATAAACTGAGAGCTCATGACCTGAGCCGAAATTGGATGCTTAACTGACTGAGCCACTCGGGCACCCCCTCATGTGTCATTTTAAATAAGAGGTTCACTAGTGAATCAGAATCTACCTTGTATCTTAACCTCTTTACCTTTGAATTTTTCTGTGTCAATTTTTTAAGCTGGTGGATAGCACACATGTAGAAAGTATGTCCAGAATAGACAAACAGCTCCGGGAACGTTCACAGACTGAATTCACTGTGTGTCCAGATGGAACCCTGCCACACCCCAGGACCTGGGTGAGGGCGACCCCAGCCTGACTCAGAGGGTGCAAGGAATCATGTTGCTTTTCTACCTCGTGTGACCGGAATCACGCCTGTCCTCAGAGTCCGGCTTCTCTGGCCTAGCGTCCCTGCTGCACAGAGACAGCAACGTAAGACACGTAAATGGGACAGCAGCGTAAGACACGAGAGTAACTTATGTGCACGCTCCGAATTGGCTGGGCGGTGGCTGATGGTGACGAGTACAGTGTCCGTGGCTGCGGTTGGGTCTGATTCATCTGCTGGGTTGGCCGGGACTGGGCTGCCAGGATGGACCCACACCTCACTGGACAAGCAGCGTGTCACATGGTGACTCCCTCAGGATGGGCACCGGGCCTGGGGTGGGTGTAGGGTGTGTGCTCTGCTCTGCGCTCACCTGCTGCGTGCCTCGTGGTCACCTCCCTGGGCCCAGCTAGAGTGAGGACAGCAGCCTCTCCCTCCCTGGATTAAGGCACAGGAGAAGTGGGTGACAGGCACACCGTGGCGTCTGGCAGAGTTAGGGGCCAGTAAATGCTAGCCATGCTTTCCTTACCGCCTACTTCCAACCTGGCAGTGGAGGCTGTGGTGCCCTGATCGGCCACCAGAGGGTGCCACCAGCACACATATGGCGGCCACTCGTTTCCTGCGTGTTGGTAACAACCCATGTTTTTGTTTTTGTTTTGTGATTTGCTAGAAAAGCTGTTTGTCCTCTCCGTGGTGGCCCTCTGTTTCCTAGTTCTGGACCTGTTGCCAAGCCGGGCAGTGGACGTGCGCACTAAGCGTGTGTGCTCTGGGTGGGTAGCACCCGCGTCTGGAGCTCTCATTTTCCAGCTCGATGAACGGCTGTCGTGAACTACGACAGACCCGCAGAGGGCCGAGGCCCCCTTTTGGTGCAGCCTCTCTTCTTAGTTGTAATTAATCGTTAGAAATGAGTCCCTAGCCGTGATGAGGGCTGTGGGTGGGGAACCCGGGCCTGGGTTCCTGGCGGTGACCTGCCGTCGTTACAGGAAGTAATGTGCTGTCCCAGCACCGTGCTGGCCACCAGGTGAGTGGCCCGTCGGAAGGTCTTGGTCAAGTTTTGACCTTGGGATTTATCTGGCTGGCCTTCTGCAACTCACTAACTTCTCTGAGCCCTGGCTTTCTCCTCCCTAAGCTGGGGATGATGATGAAGATGATGATGATGATGATGATGATGATGATGATGATTGGGGTGGTGCCGTGGACTTAGCTCGTCACAGGTCAGTGGGGAGGATCAAGTGCCATCACAGACATGAAGCTCTGTGTGAGCGAAGGAGGCAGCAGTATAATATTACTCAGTTGCAGGGGTGGCAGGGAAGGCTGAGGGGGCTGCTTTGGGCCATGAAGTGTTCATGCCTCCCCTTCCCACGGCTGACACGTGGGAAACTTTCCTAGAACCTCCAGCTTTGGGAGCTCCGGTGGCTTCTACAGCCCGGCCTCCCCTGATCCCCAGTCGTCTGCGCACCCGGCCCCGCCCACTCGGGGTTCCGGCACCACAAGGCTTGGCTGTCCACACCCACCAGCCATCTTGTTATCCTGGGTATAACGCTGTGTGAAGGATGCCTTTTCCTTATGGATTCCAAATCGAAGTCTATCTTGCTCTACTGGTTAAACCAATTTCCTTTATTTTCCCTTCTTTTTTCTTTTTTTGTCATCTGAATGCTGTGCATTTTTGTCATCTTAACATTTCATGTGGAGAGAACGGCAGAGGGGCATAAGGCATACTGTCTCGTCTACCCTTGCTGGCCAGTCACGTGCCTCTCTGCCCCCGGGACGCATATCAAAACATCATCAGCCGCGGGAAGTGTTTGGTCCTGTGTCCAGAGTCCGTGTGTCCGGCTCAGGGTCCGCAGCTGTGGCCTCGCTGCTGTTTCCCGCCAGTGTTCGGCCCAGACTGCCTGGGGTCGTGCCTGCCCACCCCAGGAGGGAGGCCCTGTCTTGTCGCTCACTACCCCTGTATTTCTTTTTTTTTTTTTTTTAATATTTTTTATTTATTTCTAGAGAGAGACAGCGTGAGCAGGAGGGTCAGAGAGAGAGGGAGTCACAGACTGAAACAGGCTCCAGGCTCTGAGCTGGCAGTCAGCACAGAGCCCGACGCGGGGCTCGAACCCACGAACCGCGAGATCATGACCTAAGCGAAAGTCGGACGCTCAACCGACTAAGCCACCCAGGCGCCCCACTACCCCTGTATTTCTAATACACGCTTAAGTGGGTCTTTAAAATTTCTTTTGGGTTCTTAGGCCCGTGACCATGACCGGGAGGGTCTCCGAAACAAAGCATTGTAACTGGTCTTCATAATGTGCCTGCCCAGAGCTGGGCCTGTGCCTGGGAACTGGGGGCTGGCTGGTTGGGAGGTGGCGGGGGAGCCCGGAGCCTGCGCTCTGTCTGTTTGCTCAGACAGGGCCCCCTGGCTCTCCCCGGCAGGCCGCAGCAGCCCTCAGGCCACCCGCGGGAGAACCCTTTGTCAGGTTGTGGTTGGAAGCCTCCAGAATGGGCCTGACCCACAGGCTTGGTCTGTATTTAAAAACCTAGAGATTCCAGGGGCGCCTGGGTGGCTTAGTCGGTTAAGCGTCCGACTTTCGCTTAGGTCATGATCTCGCGGTTCGTGGGTTCGAGCCCCGCGTCGGGCTCTGTGCTGACTGCCAGCTCAGAGCCTGGAGCCTGTTTCAATCTGTGACTCCTCTCTCTGACCCTCCCCTGCTCACGCTGTCTCTCTCTCTCTCTCTCTCCTAGAAATAAATAAAACATTAAAAAAAAAAACAACCTAGAGATTCCAAATACAGATTCAGCTTTCTGGCTGCCATCGAGCTGGGGGGCAGCCCCCTTCCCACGGGGCAGGCCTCCTGTGTGCCTCATGGGTCTGCCTCCTTCGGGGCGGGGCTCCTGCCGAGGAGGCCGCTGTCCTCGCCCCTCCTGGGCAGGCTTCCACGGTAGGCTTTCCAGGACCAGGACTTGCCGCCCACCTCCGGACGGCACCGTCACGTGCCTCCCTGCCTTGAATTTGTTCTCCCCTCTCTACTCTCAAGGCTGTTCAGGGGCTGAGGCTCTGCTCTGCTCCTGTTGGCCAGATTGGGGTCCTTGTTTGTGGAAGCTCCCTGCTCCTGCCTCACACTGTGCCACCACTTCCTGGGCCAGCTCCAGCTCCCTCCCCTGCGAAGCCTTCCTCCGTATGCTCTCCTGTGGCCTGTGGTTAGTATGCTCTTGTATAGACGTGCCCACATGCACGCATGTACAACATGTGTTCCTTCCCAATCTGTTAGTTTCTCGTGCGCTGACCGAGTAGCTTTGGAACCATGTAGGCCTGAATTTGATCCTCTCATACAAGCGACAGCATCTTTATCTGTAACATGGGGTTGTGATACCTTCATGGCTGACTTGTGGCTCAGGGCCGCCTTGTACAGCTGTGCCAGTTGCACACTGCACCAGGGCAACACACGTAAGAGAACTCCTTCACTTCACAGACTCGTGTATTCCTTACAGCAGCTTTCTGCAAATGGTAGTAAAATGTCGTGTTTCAAGAAAATCAGTATATGGTGACCACTTTCTGACAGGGGGAGCTAGTGACTTGAGGAAGGGTTGCATTTCCCCCTTTCTCGTAGAGGTGTCTGTTAGCAGCAGCCCTCCTTGTCAGGATTGCATGTGATGGAGCATGAAAGTGCCTGGTGTTCAGGAAATGTTTGTCTTGTTCTTTCTGGAAAGCAGGGTTTCAAATACCGTCATGGAAGTAAGCCTGGAAGTGGGGCCCCCAGCTGCAGGTGTGCTGGGGGTGCTGGGACAGGAGTGCGGCTCGAGCCAGGCTCTCCTGGGTTCACGGCCAGCCTCCCCTGCAGCACTGAGACCGAGCTGCACTTCAGTGGGGATCTGGAAGTGTTACCGAGTCCCACTGATACAAAGACGCACGTTGTAGCACCACTAAAATCCAGAGGCATCTTACAATCTGTGTGATAAGAAACCAGTGTGTCTTCCTTTATTCGGCAGCATTTTAATCCTTTTTAGTGGTATGTAAAATACCAGTGCCTCTTAAAATAGATGTTGTCTCAGATTTGAGGAACTGCAGTAACGAAACCCGTTTCTTAGGATGGTTGTGAAGATTCAGTATGCCTAGCGTGAGCCCCGCACCTTGCTGGCTTGTGGTGAGGGTTTAATTGATTTGAGCTTCCTGCTCTTCTACTTCTTCTTCTTCGAATTGCCTGTGTTTTGGTTACAGCAAATTCCCAGTTGTTGTGATGACGACGTACATGGCATATTCCCAGCTGGTGGAAGGGTCTGTAAAAGAAACCGAACAGAAGATAATGTTTTGTTCTAAGCCAAGCCTCCTTTCCTGAAGATAAAGAAAAAGGTATTTTTGATTGTACAAGGCTGCACAATGAGACTTTTTCATCACATTGGCTGCGACAGCAATCTGGCTTTATGTTGTTAAAATATTTCCACTCTTATTGGAAAGCTGCCAGCACTTATGAATTTAATAACTTAAGGGCGAGTGAAAAGCAAGAAAACAAAAATATTTAACTCTGAAAGAATTTGCCAGCCCTACTGTTTTCATAAGATAGATCATTTAATAGGATCTGAGCTTTGGCTGTTGAGCTCTCTTTAAGGTGAATCAATCCGAGTAAACGATAGTTGCAAAGGAGAGGGTGATTTATACTAACCAAGGAGAGGAGAATTTTTTTTAAGCTGAAGCTTTTAAATAGAGTAACCTAATAGTCTAGTAATGTAGCATTTTGTCTTCTTGTGGGCATTGATAAATGTTTAAGCATGTCGATAATCATCGATTCATCGCACATTTATTGAGTGCCTACTGTATCCCCAGTGCTGTCAGTGCTGAGGGGAAGATGGATGGTGTTGGGCTGGGTGGGGCTCTGGCCACAGGTAATGGGTGTGCCAGGGCTGGACGTGCTTGACACAGACGTGGGGTGCCTGCCCTTGAGGGCCCACATCACCTGCCATCCTGCAGAGGTGGGCACAGGGCCCTGGACTGACCTCTTTCTGCTGAGCCACCTCACTCCACACTTCTGAGCCCTCCATTTCTCATGGGGTGTTTGGGATTGGATGGCGCGAGGGTACACCAAGCAGGCTACATGCTGCTTCTCAAGTTCAGGGTCCTTTCCGGAGGAGCCACACCAGCAGCCAGAGGTCTGTTTTGTCTGCCACGGTATTTTTCATTTTTTTAAACTTTGTATTTTGAAATAACTTTCCAGGAAGTTTCAAAGATAGTACCAAGAAGTCTCGTGTACTCATTAACTGATTTACTCATGTGGTTACACTTGTTTTTTGGTAAAATGTACATAACGTGAAATTTATCAGGTTAACCATTTTTTGGTATGTGGCTTAGTGGCGTGAGGTACATTTATAATGTTGGGCAGCCACCACCACGGTTCATCTCCAGAACTTTCTCATCATCTCAGCCCCACCCAAGTTACGTCTTATGTAATTGATCACGTGTGTGGGTTCGTGGTCCACAGGCAGAACTGTTGTTGACATTTCACCAGTGTGAGTGAGGAGTAGAGATGTTATTACCCTCTACACACCCCTTTTCCCTCCGTTTATCATTGCGGCAAATGTTTCTTCTGGAAATATTGAGAAGCACATCAGACAGACGTGTGCTTTTTGCTTCAACCGACAAAAATAACTTTAGGAAGGAAAAGGAAAATCTGATGTATTTGCCCATGTGTTTACACTTTCCTTTCTACTTTTTCCCCTTTTGATGTCCCCGGATTCATTGTTCTATCATTTCCTTTCCATTTAGGGAACTCTTTTAAGCTGTTCTTAGAGGTTAAGTCCGCTGGACAACTTTTTTAGTTCCCCTTCCTCTGGGACTGTCTCGGTTTGCCCTTTATTTCTGAAGGATGTTTTTGCTGGTGTAGAATCTAGGTGGACAATTGCTTCCTTGCTACGCTTGAACAATGCATCACTTCCTTCCGACCGCCATTGTGTCTGTTGGGAAATCTGCTGTCACTCAGTTTCGCACACGGGAAGTTGTTCTCTGGGGTCCTCCTTTGTCTCCAGTTTTCAGAAGTTTTGAGTATAATGTGCCTTGAGTATAATGTGTAGATTTCTTTGGGCTTATCCTGTTTGGGATTTGCTGACCTTGAAAATGTGGGTTTATATCTTTTGCAAGATTTGGAAATCTTTCAGCCATTATTTCTCTGAATACTTTCCCAGCTCCGCTGTCTTTCTCCTCTCTTGGGCCCCTGATGCCACACAAGTTAGATCTTTTGTTATAGTCCCACACATCCCTGACACTCTGTTCAATTTTTTCAGTCTGTTTTCCCTGTTATTCAGATCATGTGCCTTTTCTTGTTTTGTTTTCAAGGTTATTGATTTCTTTCGTCTATCTCTTCCATTCTGTTTTGATTCTTGAAAAATTATGAGGAATGATTTTTTTATTGAATTCTGGGCATTTTAGGTGTCATGAAAGTCCGGATCTTCTTTACATCTTCTGTTTTAGCAGGCCCCTCTGACACTGCTCTGGTGGGGACTTGGGGTCTTGCTATGTTACTGCCAGTGAGGGGAGAAGTCCAGGCTCCCTCCCTGGCCTCTGTTGATGGCTTCTGGAAGATATGCCCCAGTACTGCTGGGCAGGATGGAGGTTCAGGCTCCCCACTGGGCCTCCTCTGATCCCAGCCCAGCAGGGAATGGGAGGGGTGCTTCCTTAATTGCCTGGTCTCTGTGGAAGTCTTGGCTTCCTGCTCCGCCTTTGGGCAGCAGTGTGGTCTAGGGGCTTTGGCTATTATTGTAGGGTGTCTGGCGTCCTGAGCTCGGTGCTGGGAGTGGGACCCGGTAGGGGGAAGGGTGGATGGAGGGAGGAGAGGCCGGGGAATTAGGGCCTCTGAGGGGAGGGATAGGATCCCCATGCATGATGTTTCTCTGTCTCTGTCTCTGTGCTGCACAGCACAAGGATAGAAGGATACACGCCAAAGTGCTCAGTGATGCCGTTGTTCTCAAGGGGCTGATAAGCAGGCAGTCTCTCTTCTATAGGGTTCTGTATTACTTAGCTGTATTATGATGATGATAGTAATAATCATAATCAGTAAAATTAAGAAGCTCTGTTATGGGGACCGGGAGACCTGGAACGCCTGGGCCTGTCCTGCTCTGGTCAACCCGCCTTGAGAGTCCCAGAGGAGCTGAACTCACAAAGGACAGCAGCAAAACGGACAGCATGCCCTTGATCGTGTGCTGAGGCCGGAGCATCCTGTGAGCTGGCCGGAGCATGCGACTTCAGCTCAAGGCTGAACTGACTCTGTTTACTCAAGGGCCTGGGATCCGGGGGTGGGGTCCCCCTCAGGAGCAGGCCAACTTTAGCCCACACGCGTGCTGCCTGTGGCCAGAGTAAGAGGTAGGACCTGTTAGCTCCCGGTGAACCTCCCCAGCATCACAGGGGCCTCCAAACCGACCTGCCCGGACCTCTGGGCCCATTCTACCTCATGACCTTCTTTCAGGAGTGGGGTCAGAGGCTTGCTCGGCCTGGATTCCCAGGCAGGGTGGTGGTAAGTGGGCAGAGTCAGGGGTCACAGACAGGATGTGGCTCTTCCCGGCCTGGAGTGTTTGCAGATCAGAGTTCAGAAAGGAGGACTTGCTTATGCAGTTATTTTGAGATTTTCCTTCTTAATAGTATAGCGTAGCTGGCTGAAAGCTGGCAAACACTTCATAGAAATGGAACACTCAGAGCCCACACTTCTGTGATTTTCCTTGTATTGAACATGTGGTCTTCTGAGTCCTTTTGTTGAGGACGAGTGCGCATTAAGTAATTGGACCTAAAAATGCATACAAATTATAGCATCTTCATCAGAATGAGCTGACAACATAATTATGATTATATTTCAGGGTATAAGATACATTTTTTCATACCCGTCCACTATAAAAAATGGAAACAGCTCCCTTGTTATTTCGGTGGGGTAACAATGACGCGCGTTGGGGGAGGCAGCCGGGCCTGACGCCCCTCCCATGTGTTGGCATTTTGCTTCGTGCGCTTCTCCGCGGAGAGCGCGGCTTCCCTCCCGCCCGGAGGCCAGCGGGACGGTCGCGGATTCCGTTCCGGAGGGAACACGGTGTGTTCTGTCCGGTTCTTTTAAACCCAGGGTGGCGTCGGGGCACCGGACCGGCTCAGTCCGTAGAGCAGCGGCCCGGAGCCTCAGGGCTGCAAGTCTGAGCTCCACGCTGGGGGTAGAGATTACTTATATGAGAAAATCTTAAAAAACAACAACAAAAACCAAACTCAACGTTGCCCCGTTGGTGGCAGAGTAGAGTCCCCTCGCTGGCGGCCAGGCAGTTCTGAGGGCTGTCACACGGCCACGTGGCGCCCGGAGACCCTGGCCCGGGCAGGCGGGGCCGCACTCCGCCCACCCCCTCAGTTAAGTGAGGGTCCTGCTGAGTCACGTGACTCACCCCCTCCCACGCCGTGGGATCGAGTCCGCACCCGCCTCAGGGGACACGCAGGCTCTTGGGAAGCGCGTGCCCGCTGACAGCCGGCCGCCCGGGGCGGGTGCCCGACCCTAACCCGAGAGGGCGGGGGCGTGGGCGGCCGGCGCACTTGGACGCGCGCAGATGCAGAAGCAGTGCAGGGCCCGGAGTGCCTGTGAACGGAGCCCCCGCCCCGTGACTTTGTGGTCCCCCAAAGTGCTACTCTGTGAAACGTGTCGGAAGCCAATAATACGCACAGGTCTGTTGGGAAGTAGTTTCTGGAAAACCCGAAGATGCACCCGCTCCGGGCAGCCGGGGCGCGCTCCTTGGCGGGGCTCAGCCGGAGGGCTCTCTCCCGGGGCCTGCAGGGGGCGCCCCCGTGCCCGCGGCCCCGTGGATCCACTGCCCTGAGCCAGAAAGAACTTGATCCCTGGTTTGGGGGTTATGCTTTTTGGAATAACGTTCATTCCAGACCCTGTTGGTTAGAACGGTGAGTATTTTAGCCTAACTTGAAGGAACTCCACTCACGGGGTGTAGCCGAACACGGCTCACGTCACAAGCAGGTCGCAGAGAGTCTGGCTGCTGTCCCCTTCCTGCCGACCTGCCGCGGGCAGCCGGCTTGTCCCCTCGGGTCTCGGCCTCCTCACGGGTGGAAGCGGGATGACAGCCCCGACCTGCCGCGGGCAGCCGGCTTGTCCCCTCGGGTCTCGGCCTCCTCACGGGTGGAAGGGGGATGACAGCCCCGACCTGCCGCGGGCAGCCGGCTTGTCCCCTCGGGTCTCGGCCTCCTCACGGGTGGAAGCGGGATGACAGCCCCGACCTGCCGCGGGCAGCCGGCTTGTCCCCTCGGGTCTCGGTCTCCTCACGGGTGGAAGGGGGATGACAGCCCCGACCTGCCGCGGGCAGCCGGCTTCTCCCCTCGGGTCTCGGCCTCACGGGTCGGGATCCGGACCTGCCTTGTCACGGGTGGAAGCGGGATGACCGCCCCGACCTGCCGCGGGCAGCCGGCTTGTCCCCTCGGGTCTCGGCCTCCTCACGGGTGGAAGCGGGATGACCGCCCCGACCTGCCGCGGGCAGCCGGCTTGTCCCCTCGGTCTCGGCCTCCTCACGGGTGGAAGCGGGATGACAGCCCCGACCTGCCGCGGGCAGCCGGCTTGTCCCCTCGGGTCTCGGTCTCCTCACGGGTGGAAGCGGGATGACCGCCCCGACCTGCCGCGGGCAGCCGGCTTGTCCCCTCGGGTCTCGGCCTCCTCACGGGTGGAAGCGGGATGACCGCCCCGACCTGCCGCGGGCAGCCGGCTTGTCCCCTCGGGTCTCGGCCTCCTCACGGGTGGAAGCGGGATGACAGTCCCGACCTGCCGCCGGCAGCCGGCTTGTCCCCTCGGGTCTCGGTCTCCTCATGGGTGGAAGCGGGATGACAGTCCCTTTACCGCCTGAGTCGTGAGGTCGCTGTTGGGATGCGCACTGAAAATAACATGGCCTTGTAAGAAGCCAAGAAGTGTTACTATAATCTCTTCTTACTTGCATGGGAAGCATTTGGTTCTTTAGGAATAAAGCATTTCTTGGAAAAGATAAAATATCGATTGATGCTGTTCATGAGAGAGTTTCATTGAGGAGGCAATGTTCTGCTTTGTTAATTTCTATTTCCGGTATTGTTTGGTGGGGGGGGCGGGGGGGAGTTCCCTTCGGTCTTCATTCCTCCTGCTCCTTCTGGAGAAGCCCTTCCTTTGGATGCAGAGGGGGCCTGTTTCTGCAGCTGCAGTGCCCGGCCCGGTTCGGTCCTCACTGTGGCAGCGGTCGGCGGGCTCACTGCCTTTCTCTCCTGTCTCCTCTTTCTGGGAAGGGAATCTTGCTGTGAGGAGGAGGAGGAAAATGGGGTGGGGAGGGGCGGGGGGGTGGAGATTCTTGTGTTAAGATACAGAGGTAAGCATGTGGCAAGCAGTAGAGAGGAAAGATGGGTGTTCTGGAGAAAGAAGTTACTGGAATGTGGTCATTGGGTGGGAGGGGTTGGGGTTCGCTGCACACAGGCCATTGCCTTGCCCCTCTGTCCAGCGGTCTTCCAGGGTGGTCTATGGGCACGCTCTTCCCAAGTGTAGGCACTAAGGGTGCCTTGTCTTCAGAGAATTTTAAAGCAATTTTTTAAAAAGTTTATTCTGAGAGAGACGGGAGTGCAAGCAGGGGAGGGGCAGAGAGAGAGGGAGACACAGAATCCGAAGCAGGCTCCAGGCTCTGATCTGTCAGCACAGAGCCCAACGTGGGGCTTGAACTCATGGACTTTGAGATCATGATCTGAGCTGAAGTCAGATGCTTAAGCAGCTGAGCCACCCAGGCGTCCCTAAAGTAATAACATTTAAATGTTAGTCTGTTCTTTTGTTTTTTTTATTATCATTTTTATCTCCCTGAGCCACCAATTCTAAACCGTGTCAGTGATAAAATTACTGCCCGCACTGGGGCGGCCCACTCCCACGGATCCTCCCCCCAACCTTCTGTGCCACTGCGGTGTCAGCCTTCATACCAACAGGAGTGGGGCCGGGTGGGGGCAGGTGCAGTGGGCGGGCAGGTGTGGCGGAGGAAGCCGCCTTCTGGTCTTCATGTGCAATAGAAGCAAGGCCAGCGGCCAGATGGGAAGATGGGAGTGACGGATGGAGGGGTCTGAGATGTTTGCTCACCATCCGCGGAGAGCGCGCGGCCTGGAGACCGTGTGCGATTGCCAGGCGGCATTGAGAGCACCTGTGGGGCTAGCGGTGGTGAGGGCCCAGCCGTGTGGGGAGCTGGGCGCGGGCACGCGGTGGGTGGAGCGCTGTGGCTTCCTGGTGCCTGCTGTGTTCCCACTGCTGTGTGGGCACGTGAGCTGTGTGTCCTGCTTCATACCAGCACCCGAGGCGTTCTTCCTGCCCCTCAGAGATCACCCGGCCTTACAGCATTCAGGGGTAGGGTGGGAATGTCATCTGGGTTCGTCCGGCTTCAAAGGCATTGTCCTTTCCATCATACCAGTTCCTCTTGCCATTGTTAAAAATACCTCTAGCTTTTAATTATTCTTTGACCCTAAATTTAAGATTCCAATATGTACCTATAATTATCTTATCTGACTCAAAAGTGAGCGTTTTCCTACCATGTCTTGCTGCCTAGTATAATGGGATGAACTCTAACAGGCTATTAGTAAATATTTGTGAATGGTGGTACTGCTTTCAAATAGGAATTAAGTAGCTTAAAAAAATCAACAGATTCCCATTCTTCTAGTCTGTGCCAGCCCACAGAAGGCGTCTTTGCTCTTGAGAAATGCTATTTTGATCCGTTTTTCCTCGTACCCAATCGGAGAGACCCTCGCTAGAGCACTTCGTGGCAGTCAGTGCGGTGCATTCATGTGAAGGCTGGGTTTCGCTCTTTCATGTTGCCGTGTCGGTGCCGGAATCTGGGCTGTCGGGTTTGGGTAACGGGGGTCCGTATCAGACAGTATCCGGAAGGACACTGGTTTTGAATTTCTGGAAAAGAATATTCTGGGGGCACCTTGGTGGCTCAATTGGTTAAGCATCCACCTTCAGCTTGAGTTGTGATCTCATGGTTTGTGGGTTTGAGCCCCGTGTTGGGCTCTGTGCTGACAGCTCAGAACCTGGCTCTTGCTTTGGATTCTGTGTCTCCCTCTCTCTCTGCTCCTCCCACACTCACACTCTGTCTCTCTCTCAAAAATAAATGAAACATTAAAAAAAAATTTCTGGCAACTGGAGCCGCCTGAAGTTAGAAGTGAGGTGCTTGCTGTGGAGGTATCCACAAGAGGGACACACACAGTCAATTGGAGGCTGGCCATTGCTCAGAAGGGCAGTGTTCAATATTTTCCTTTGGCGATGGGAAGTGATCATTGTTTTCTTTCAGATGAAATAACACAGTTTGCTTTTCCTCTCCCCTCACAGAGAACATCTTCATGTGCAAGTGCTGTAACCTTTTCTCACCAAGTCAGTCGGAGCTCCTCTCCCACGTCTCTGAGAAGCACACAGGAGAAGGGGTTAATGCGGATGAGATCATCATTCCCCTCAGGCCTCTGAGCACTCCTGAACCCACGAACCCTCGCAGAAGCGGAGATGGTAAGGGGCCCGGGTGCTGGGTGAGGGGGCCACGGCCACGGCCGTGCCTGCTGGTGACAATGGCGGTGATCTGCCCGCCCGCCCTTTGATGTTGGGTTTCTGTTTGCTGAGCATAGAAACCCTGAACGTTCACGTCTCCAACAGTTAACAACTGTCCCGTTGTAGTCCGTTCAAAATAAGATTGTGCTTTTGAATTCACTGTACCTGGCCTCTGTGGGCGCCTCTCCAGGGCCTGGCTTTAGAAGGCAGAATGAAGAAAGGAAGGAATGATTGAGTGAATGAAAGGCAGTGATAGCACCCAACAGCATGAAAAACAAACTGTGAGCTTGTTGTCAGATGAGCGTGGGTCTAAGCCAGCTGTAGGACCTACCAGCTGCGTTACCTGAGGCAAATGAGCCTCACTGTGCTCACCTGACAGATGAAGGTAAACAATCCCGTCACAAGGTGGGTGCTGAGGGTCGAGTCAGATGATTTGCCATTGTCACCTTGGATGACACCTGGCACAGGAGACAATAAAGGGATGCTGTGATGACATATGTGATTAATGTATAAAAATATGTGATCTGAGACCCCACATTTCTGGGCCGAGTGTGTAAACCTTGAACAAGGATCCAAATTAAGGCTTTGATTCACACACACTGTCAGGTTCACAGTTGTTGTGAAGTGAGATGCATCTTGTCTGCAGCATCCAGACGTCTCCCACTGAATGGTGTCAGATGCAGCAAGTGGGTGGATTAGAGGAACCATCTAGGTCCCGTAATTGGGTCCCCCCGGATAGAGACAATGTGTAGTACAGGAGGAGTAGCTGCAGATGATAGAGAAAAAAGCCCCCACAAAACTATTGTTTATGATGAGGGACAACAGCCAGTCTCCTGTGCAGAAGTATAGTCTGTGGCCATCAGTGTTCCGTCACAGGATTCATTAGCCACACAGATAACTGGTTGCTCTTTCCTGGGAATATTCAGGCTGGCATTTCTAAATAGGCCGGCTTATTGATCATCTGTCTGGCGTCGGTAACAAGGAGAGACTCCAGACAAAAAATGTTTTGGTTAATGAGTCCCTCTGGCTGCTCCCAGGGAGCTCAGAGAAACACACCTGACAGAGGATTAAGTCGTTGAGAAGCTCAGAGAAGTTCTGCTAGTCCCTGTTAGTGGCGGAAGATGAAACCGAGGAAGCCCAGCACCTGAAGCCAGTGATCGTGAATGAGGAGGATTTGCGTCCTCCTCACCAGCGGCCGGCAGAGGTGTGTCCACGGTGTTTCACTCCCATCACTGGCCGCTGTGAGAAAGCAGGACTGAGGCGGGAACTCACACATGATCACATCTCGGCTGATAGTGCACGTTTGATTCTCTTTGCTTTGCGGACGAGGAGGGGAGGGAGGTTAATTTGTCATTAAGAATCTACCCAGTAGCCTGATTAAAAACGGGCAAAAGACCTGAACAGACATTCTCCCAAAGAAGGCATACAGACAACCAACAGGTGCATGACAAGCTGCTCAATGTCACCACCCACCTGGGAAGTGCAGGTCAAAGCCACAGTGAGACACCGCCTCATAGCCCTTGGAACGGCTGTCCTCTGGAGGACAACAGGTGCTGGTAAGGATGGGTAGCAAAGGGAACCCTGTGTCCTATTGGTGGGAATGTAAATTGGCGTAGCCTCTATGGAAAATACTCTGGAGGTTCCTCAAAAAGTGGTAATAGAATTACCATATGATCCAGCAATCTCACTTCTGGAAATATATCCAAACGAAATGAAGGATCTGAAAGAGATATCCACACCCCTGTGTTCATCGCAGTGTTATTCACAGTGGACAGTCTAAACGTCTGTCAACAGATGAATGAATACAGAAAATCACACACACACACACACACACACACACACAGGAATATTATCTGGCCATAAAAAAGGAGAAAATCCTGCCTTTGCAACATGGACAAATTTGGAAGACACTATCCTAAGTGAGATAAGCTAAACCCAGAAAGACAAATACTGTATGATCTCACATATATGTGGAATCTAAAAGAGCTGAATTCATAGAACCGCAGAGTAGAATGGTGGCTGCAGCAGAGGGGGATGGGAGATGACAGTCTAGAGGGTACAAACTTTGAGGTGAATAAGTCCCGGGGATCTGATGTACACCATAGGGACTACGGTGGACAATATTGTATTACATACTGGAAGTCTGCTGACAGAGTAGATCTTAAGTGTTCTCATCAAAAGAGGAAAATGGTTGCTATTGTTGATTGTGGTGAGCATTTCACAGTGTATATGTACATTAAATCATTTTGTGCACCTTAAAAAAAGGATATTGTATAATCAAAGTATATGCAATTTTTGTCTGTCAATCATGTGTTAGTAAAGGTGAAGAAAAAAAAAAAAGAATCTGCCTAACGCCAAGGCCTTCACAGTTCAGCCATGCCTCCCTCTGCCACCCGGCCTGGGAGTGAGTGAAGCTCATAGGCCAGACCTAACTGTAGGTTCCCTGATGATGTTCACATTCCCCATGGCTGCCTTCCTGTTGAGCAGTTAAGATGCCTTGGCTTGGGGCGCCTGGGTGGCTCAGTCAGTTGAGTGTTTAACTCTTGGTTTCGGCTCAGGTCATGGTCTCATGGGTCGTGAATTTGAGCCCTGTGTTGGGCTCTGCGCTGAGCGTGAGGCTTGCTTGGGATTCTCTTTCCCCCTCTCTCTCTGCCATTCTCTCTCTCTCTCTCAAAAATAAATAAAATAAACTTTAAAAATGAAAAAGATGCTTTGGCTTTCCAAAGAGTGTAGCTTAACAGACGGATGGAATGAAAGCTTTAATCAGGAGCTATATTGTTGCTATACCTGTGTCTGGGGTTGAACATCTGTAGACTCGGGTGAATGGATAAACTCTTTTGTAAAATTCATGTGGCAGATAGAAGTCACATGGGTTAAGGTATTGAGAACTTTGAGAAAGCTTCTTACAAACCCTTGATTCTATTTTTATTCAGCTTTCCTTATTATTAAGACTTCTTCCTACTAAAATGAAATGTGAATGAGGTAAAAGAATTTGAATTTTTAATTTCATTTATAAATAATGAATAAATGATAAGAGAGCAGAAAGATCTTCTGGAACTCCGTGCGCCAGTGTTATATAACATATGCGTGTGCTGACTTCCACCACCCTTGCCCTCGTTACTGATGTTAGTGAAAGAGATGGCGGGCTGCTCAGGAGGCCATCCTGGGCCCCACTCTTCCTAGGGATCCCTCTTCTTATCCGTGTCCCTGATAGCCAGTGCACCAGGCCCATGTTCCCGCTCTTACCTGCTCTGCATTCATGGTCCATCACTCTGTGGGGGTGACCATGTGTTTTTTTTCCTCCTTCATTCTATTAATGTGATGATTTATATGGATGGATTTTTCATACCCGGAGTCACTTCCTGGGCTACCCCCTACTAGGTGATACTGCAGAGTCCTTTTTAATATGATGCTGGAGTTGGGTTGCTAGTATTTTGATGAAGAGATTTATGTTCAGATGCAGAGATAACCATAGGGTCATTTCTCTGACATCTTTGAATTTGGAATCAAAATAGTTTGTGGCCTCACAGAATGAGCTGGGAAGTGTTCCCTCCTCTTTGATTTTTGTTTTGTTCATTGTTGGCGTTGTTGGAAGATTTTTGAAGTGTTAGTGTCAGTTCTTCTGAAATGCTTGCTAGAATTGACCAGTGAAGCTCTTTAGTTCTGGGCTTTTCATTTTTGGTGGAAAGATTTTTGATTACTGACTGAATTTTTCTGATTATGTTAGGTGTACCAATATTTTTTGTTTCTTCTTGAGTTCTTTTCAGTTGTTTGTGTCTTTCTAGGAAATTTTCCATTTCATCAAAGTTGATTTATCAACTGATTTGTTGGCATGTAAATTAATTGTTCATAGTATTCCTTTAGAATTAAAAAAAATGTTTTTGGTAAGATTAATAGTAATAGTCCATCTTTCATTCTTGATTTTAGCTATTTGAGTCTTCCATCTCTTTTCTTGGTGAGTTTAGCTAAAAGTTTCAGGTTTGGTTTTATTTTTTTTTTTGTTTTATCTTTTGTTTTTCTGTTTAATCTCTTTACACTCTAAGTTTCATTTTATTTTTTGTTCTGTTTGCTGTGCATTTGGTTTGCTTCTCTTTTCTCTGGTTTCTGGAGTTGGAAGAGTAGGCCACTGATTTGGGATCTTTCTGTATTTCACAGAGACATTTACAGCTATAACCTGCCTTGTGAAGTCCACTTCCACTGTGTCCCATCAGTGCTCGTACATTGTGTTTTTCTTTTCATCATCTCAGTGTATTTCCTAATTTCCCTTATGGTCTCCTCTTTGGCCCATTGGTTATATAGGGGTGCCATTTAGTTTCCACGTATTTTTGAGCTTTGCACATTGCTTTCTGTACTTTCTTTTTTAAATTAAAATTTAATTGACATACGTTCCTACATTAGATGCAGGATGTAGAAGATAGTGATTCTATATTTTTATACATTATGAAATGATCACCATGGTGGCTCTAGTCACTATCCATAACTATCTGTGACTGTATCAGAGTTATTACAATATTACTGATTATATTTCCTATGCTATACTTTTCATCCCCGTGACTTATTTTTATACTTGGAAGTCTGTGCCTCTTAATCGCCTTCATGTATTTCACCCATCTCCCCAGCCCTCTACCACTGGCAACCACCAGTTTGTTCTCTGTAACAGTGAGTCTTTCTGTTTGTTCTCTTGTGTTTTAGACTCCATATATAAGTGAAATCATATATTTATCTTTTTCTTTCAGACTTATTTTAGCATAATACCCTCTGGGTCTGTCTATGTTATTGTGAAGGGCAAGACTTCATTTTTTTTTTCTTTTATGGCTAGGTAATATTCTGATGTCTGTACACACACACACACACACACACACACACACACACACACACACACCACACATACGCCACACCTTTTCTATCCATTCGTCTATTGATGGACACTTAGGTTGCTTCCATATCTTGGGTATTGTAAATACTATTGTAGTGAATGTAGATATGCATGTACCTTTTCAAATTAGTATTTTTGTTTTCTTCACTACCGAGAAGTGGAATTGGAGGATTGTAAGGTAGTTCTTTTTTTTTTTTTAACTTTCTGAGGAACCTCCATACTGTTTTCCAGAGTGGCTCACCCGTTGCTTTCCCACGACCAGTGCACGAGGGTTCTTCTTTCTCCACATCCTCGCCAACACTTGTTGTTCCTTGTGTTTTTGATTTTAGCCTTTCTGACAGGCGGGAGGTGTAGTTTTGACTTGGCATTTCCTTGATGATGAGTGATGTTGAGCATCTTTTCATGTGTCTGTTGGCCATCCATAGGTCTTCTTTGGAAAAATGTCTGTTCAGGTCCTCTGCGCATTTTTTAATGGTTTTGTTGTTGTTTTTCACTTGTATGAATTTTTTATTTCTAATTTCAGTACACATAGTTTGTATGATTTTAATCTTTGTACATTTATTGAGACTTGATTTATGGCCTAACATGTGGTCTGGGGAATGTTCCATGTGCGATTGAGAAGAATTTATGTTCAGCTGTTGATGGTGTTAGGTTTTGCTGGTTTATAGTGCTGTCTGTGTCTTCCATTTCCTTGATGATGCTCAGATTTTATACTTGAGGAATATGTGCTCAGAGACTGGAGGAGTTATAGCACACTGAAGCTTACCTAGTCAGTAGGCGGGAGAGTGAGATTGGACCCAGCTGCTCCGATGGTATTTGTGTCTTCTTACACTGCTCTGGGTATAGTCAAATTCATACTATGAAGCTGCTTTAAGAATTATTTTCCGGGGCGCCTGGGTGGCTCAGTCGGTTAAGTGTCTGACTTCGGCTCAGGTCATGATCTCACGGTTCGTGGGTTTGAGCCCCGTGTTGGGCTCTGGGCTGACAGCTAGCTCAGAGCCTGGAGCCTGCTTCAGATTCTGTATCTCCCTCTCTCTCTGACCCTCCCCTGCTCACTCTGTCTCTCTCTCTCAGAAATAAATAAAAAACATTAAAAAAAAAAAAAGAATTATTATTTTCCAGGGCACCTGGGTGACTCAGTTGGTTAAGGTTCTGACTCTTGGTTTTGGCTCAGGTCATGATCTCATGGTTCGTGGGTTCGAGCCCCCACATTGGGCCCCATGCTGACATGGATCTTACGGGGGATTCTCTCTCCTTCTCTCTCTGCCCCACCCCACTTGCATGCTTTTATGCTTCCTCTCTCAAAATCAATCAATAAAAACTTAAAGGAAAAAAAGAATTATTTTCCTTTATTAAGTAGTTTACTTTTGACCTAAATTTTTCTTGAGCATGTTTTCTCTCTGTCTTTTTTGGTGTATGTATACTGGAAGATTAGTTGCCTGTATAGTTTAATTTTTAAAAGTATTTAAGACTTTAAACTCAGACTCTTAATACAAGCAAATTTCTTCTAAAGTCTTTCATTAAGAACTCCAAGTCTTTCTTTTTCTCTCAATGCGAGTCCATACTATTTGAGGCTTCTAGAAGCTTAGTTTCTCTCCAATGATTTCTATTCAGGCTTAACCTTCACAATTCATTTTAAGTTGAGAGATACTTGGAATGGTTTAATTAAACCTTTAACTGAGCAGTAATTGATTTATTATTTTGGCCTCCCTTTATAACATGAAGGTTCCTAAATCCTTTGGTTTATTTTATAGCCTTTTAATCTTTTTTGCTCATGTAGGAAGTGGTCTGCTTTAGAGCCTTTCATTTTCTCCCCTCTTCCTAATCAAGTCTCTGGCTGTGGTCCAAGAAGAAACTGCCTCGTGGAGAGAATGTGTGCATGTGAGTGTTGGTTGTGTCTTTGAACGTGTGTGGGTGTGTGGGCGTAAGTGATGGGTGTGTGTGTGTGCGCACATGTGTTCATCCTGATGGCGGCTGGGGCAGGAGGGCTTCCTAGAGCTGGAACTCATGCGGGTCTCAGCCTTGTTTGGGCTTTTTCATTTTCTTCCACATTCATACCTTCCATAGAAACTCTTCTTATCTCTTCCTTCCCTCCCATCCTGTTTCATTCCAGAAACTTTTTAAAAAATATTTATTCACTTTTGAGAGAGAGAGAGGAAGAGAGAGAGAACAAGCAGGGGAGGGGCAGAGAGAGGGAGACACAGAATCCGAAGCAGGCTCCAGGCTCTGAGCTGTCAGCACGGAGTCCTACGTGGGGCCCAAACTCACGTGAGATCATGACCCGAGCCGAAATCGGACAGTTAACCAGCTGAGCCACCCAGGCGCCCCTCGCTTCTTTCTTCAGTAGCCATGCAGCTATTACCAGGCAGGGTGCTGGGCGCGGGGGGCCTCTGCCTGCTGGGTCCGCCTCCTGGCTGGTGGGTGGCAGGTGGGCAGAGAGGCGGCTGTGCATTGCAGGGGGGAAAGCACTTCTTTGGGCTCAAGATCGGGCTGCTAAAAGGGGGTCACAGAGTCGAGTTTGAGGGTGAGAGGAAGCTTCCTACAGGAAGTTGGCATCTAAATTTAAATGTCTGTGTCGTCTCTTCTGGACAGCTGCCCCCAGTGAGGTCGTGCTGAGTGTCCGTAGGCGTGTTGTACTTGCCGTTCCAGAAGCCACCGAACCCTGAGCCCTCCCTTGTTCTCTGGTAGGCAGCGTGGGGGTGGTTAAGGAGCACCCATCTTGGGCAGGCTCATTCCAGTTGTGGAGCTTTCATGTGACAGCCGTGGCTGTGGCCGGCCCACGCGTGCTTTTGTGCAGATTATGAAAAGGCGCCCCCATTCTGGGCTAGTGAGTTGTTAGTAACAGGCTTGCTTTCTGGGTGAACCAGCCCGAAGTGCGATCAGGGCCGAGGCAGCCGGGGCCACACTGCCCCTCGGCTCATGGAGGATGGCCCAAGGATCGCCCCCCTGCCTGCCCTTCGAGGGCACAGCTGCGGAGACCCCGTGCTGGCCTAGGGAAGTGGCTCTTGTCATCTGTCAAAAGGAGAGAAGATGCCGGCCTTTATTTTTGAAGAGGTTATGGGACAAATACGTGTTCATACCTAGTGCCTTCGTATGTGGTGAGTGCACGAAGCACCTCACGTCTCCAGCGGCTGTAGCTGGGTGACACCGTCACCACTTTCCTGCAGAGGGCGGAGGAGAGGTCAGAGCGTATTAGTTCTGAGCTCCGGAATTAAGGGAGCTGACACAGGAGTGACATTCACGGACTCAGAGGCAAACAGCGGGCTTAAAGCCTCGCTCTGCCTCTTATTTTTTCTGTGTCTTGCAGCGGATTGATCGATCTTCTTAAACCTCAGCATCTTTTTCTGTAGAATGGGAATAACACCAGTGGTCCCCACAGACATTTGATGGAAATGCACGTGAAGTGCTCTGCGTGGTACCTGAACTCCACGTGCTTAATAATCCCTCATTGTTGCTGTTGTTGGTGTGACATTTCCACACCGTTGCTGGTAAATCCGCGGGGAGCAGAACGGGGGTGCCTTGCCTCTCTGGTGCCTCGTGTTCCAGGGCCAGCCATGATCTGTCCCGTGAAGGGGACGCCACGTTCCCCATAAACCTAAAAAGCTCACACTCCAGAGTTTCTGATAAATAATTCATCATCTTCCCATTGCTTCCTGGGCTCGTTGGAAGGAAATGTCAGGGGACTGACTGTCAGGCCCAACAGTGGTAAGAGTTTCACAATTTTCCTAAACTCTTGACTTGGAGTGACGCCACTGAGCTGCTGAATGAGGGCGCTGGCTTTCTTCCTAGTCCTCAGCACAGTGAAACGCGGACACCCCGCATTCCGTGTTGGCTTTCTTGGTGCATGAGAAACTCTAAAAGGAAGAAATTAAGGGAGAAGCGCTGAGGAATCCCATGATTTGATGGCCGCCCGGTGAGAGGGTAACAGTTCTTTCAGGGACACGGTCCATGTCAGAGTATGAATGAGCGTGGCCTTAATAAGCAGCCATTGTCTGTAGATCACCTTCTACGTACTACACTCAGCATCTTTAGGGATTGCTTTTATTTATAAGTGACTATAAATTGGGACAGTTTTATGTTTATTTTTCATATTAGAAACGGAAGCTCAGGGGATGGAACTCAAGGCGGCCTATGTCCCAGCTGGGGTTCTCTGCACTGCACACAGTGGCACCTTTAAGGTGTTGAGCACTGACCTGCGGGCCACATGACTCAGCGGAAAGATCGGAGTGGGGAGAGGGAAACCCGGACTCGGGCTCTGTGAGCGCAGCAGCAGGTTCTGGAAAATGTGCCAAGTGCCTTAAACCTTTGAGTCCCTCCTTTCTTTTCCTATTGAGGAAATTACATTTGTTACATCCATCTCTTCAGGCTTTTATGAGGATAAAATGAGATAATAACTGGGAAAGTGCCTTGCACACTTGAGTGATGTACAAATAAAGGGCTCACGTTATTAGATTTTTAGTAACATGGAGCTATTTTTTTTCACGGGGCCCATGTTGTCTTCTGATTGAATTTAAAACCCTTGGCTGATGTTTTGAGTCCCTTGCTAGTTCTGGCATTGGATTCTCTGGCTGTGAGGAAGCTGTCCCCCAATGGTGGTTTTAGGACAGGGTTGAAATGATGCATGTTGGCCCACCCCTTTCTTCCTTTTGAAAACTGTGGATGCAAGAAATGGCCTCCTGTCATCAAACACGTGATCAACGTGTATTTTACCTATTCAGTGGCGACTATGTCTCCAGCCCTATTTACGATTCTGAGGGCCCTGGGATTCAATCTTGGATGTGTGACAGAGCTGGGGAGACAGGAATGCACAGTCCCAAGGCTATGTCGTGGCTCGGGTGCCACGTGCAGCTCATACTGTTGACGTGAGACCAGCTGGGGAGGCCTCGTGGAGGAGGACCTGAGGGTTTGAACTGGGGCCTGGGGTCTGGGGTGCAGGAGGTGGGCACGGGGAGAAGTACAGGTATGAGAAAATTGACTGGGCTGACCTGTGCAGATTTCGGGAGGTCTAGAACACTGCCCAGCAGTTGGGAGAGAGCCCAGCTCTGTGTGTGTGTGTGTGTGTTGAGCCATGTGAGAAAGGAGCGAGAGAGCCAGGTCTGAGTGTTGTGAACGATGGAAAGTTCTAGGGTGAGGGCGCAGCAGTGAGACAAGGGGTGGAGGCAGAGGAAGATGGGAGCAGAAGGCTGGAGGCCCTGTGAAGGTATCTAGGTGACAAGAAGCGGAGGGGGTCCCGTGGGCAGATGTCCTTGGGACAGATCACAGAGACACGGGACAGAGGGACTCACGGAGGAAGAAGGGGATGGAAAGGAAGCCAATTCCGAGGTCTGGACCCCGTGGTTCCAGGATTTTGCCTGCCAGGCCTGGGTTCTCCTTTCGCAGGGCGGGGCCAGGTTCTCAGCACTTCCGCAGGGCTGGGCCCGGGGTCTCAGCACTTCCGCAGGGCGAGGCCAGGTTCTCTGCACTTCCGCAGGGCGGGCCGGTTCCCAGCATTTCCGCAGGGCGGGGCCCGGGGTGTCAGCACTTCCGAGGGCCCCCAGTGGTTCCCAGAGGCAGCTCCTTTCCAGTGCTCTGAAGTTATTCCAAGTTCACTCTTGAATATTTAATCTTTCGCCAACTTATTGGTCTTGAGCACTGCATTATGGATGTGGCAAGATGTAAGATGAGTTTTGTCACCACCGTGTTAGAGGTTTTCAAGGCTTTCAAGGATGATTCCGTGTCTGTCCCGTGACATCCAGATCACGCACCACTCACCCGTTTAATCCACTGGGATTTATCGGTGCCTGTCGTGGGGGACACCAGGTTAGGTGCCGGGGGCGGAGGGGGTTAACAGGCAGTGAGGACCAGACCTCTGCCTGCAGGGAGTCCGCCAGGCACGGACCTCTGTGAGCAGAGTCGCACACGTCGTGGCGCCCTGGAGGCCGCTGTCACGTGCAGTGACTCTTCTCTGAGGAGGGGAGGCTGGGTGCCATGCCGCAGTGAGTGCTGAACCCCAGGTGAGGGGTGCAGTTGCCCACAAGACTGCTGACCCCAGCCACAAGTTTGGGGGTCCCCGGGACCACCCTCACTCTAAGCATCTAGCTCCAAATCCAGGGGACCCCAAGGGCTCTCTCCACTTCCATAATTTACTAGAATGACTCACAGAACTCAGGAAAGCGCTATACTATGATTACCATCTTCTATGAAAAGTGTACGAGTCAGAACCAGACAAAGGGAGAGATGCAGGGGCCAAGTCGAGTTGGGAGGGTCCGAGGTGTGGACCTTTTGTCACCCTCTTCCCCCTGGGGGGTCCCAGATGCCCTTGCATTCTTGGGGCTGTCACGTGTGACAGGACTGGAGTATTTCCAACCAGGGACGCTAATCCCAGCCTTCGGTGTCCAGAGGTTTTAGGGGGTCTCCGTGACCCACTGTGTGGCTGGCCGCCAGGCCCGGGCTCCTCCTGTCGATTCGGATGAAGACCTCTGTTTCCGGTTCCTCCGGAGGTCAGAGCCAGTCTGACTTGTCGCAGGGCCCGTCATAAATCACGTTGTTAGACCAGGCAGACAGGCACCTGTGTCGGGCAGGACCTTCTGGGGGCCTGGAGGGCACCCCCAGGAGCCCAGGGCAGAGGCCAGACGTCTTCACATAGCCGCGTCCTCACAGAGCATTTCAGAGGGGGAACATCAGGCCGTCCGCACGGCGGGTGCAGAGTCCCTCTTCGCAGCTGGGCCAGCACCACAGGCGTCCGTAGGTGTCCCCGACGAGACACGCAGTGTGTGTGTCATGGCCTCTTCGCCACTCCTCCTCTTCCATTCCTTGATGCTTCAGTAACTTGCACAAGGTTGTGCTGCGGTGACAAAAAGCAAGGAGAACAGTTTTCATGACCGTGAGGTAAACGGTGTGTCCCCACTGCACACAGTCCTTCCCTCGCCTCCCCTCCGGCTTCCCGCACACATCCCCTGGGTCTTGTGTCTACACAGCTGTTTTCCTCAGTAAAACACGTATGGGTGATGAGACTGAAGTGTCTTGTGCCCTCTTTTGTTTCATCTGGTCTCTGTCTTTGCTTTCTTGTCATTAAGTGCTTTTCCCTCCGCCACTACCCCCAGCCCCCGTCTCCAATGCACCCCCGATGGTGGGAAGGCAGTGACTGTGCGCACTGCAGCCGTGGCTCTGTGTGGCTCTTGTCTGTTCCCACCCGGCCCGGCCCTGTGGCTCCACAGCAGCTCTGCCCCGGCAAGCGCCCCCCCTCCGCCCCAGGTCTCCCCCCACTCCAGTGCGCCATCTCCCTGAGTTCTTGGGGACCCTGCGCATCCAAGCAGGCTCCTTTGTCCAGATGCAATGTTATCAAGCTGCTTGTTCCCTGCGGACTCTGCTCCAGAACTGTCCTGCCTTCCTCTCCCCCATGGTGTCCCTGTCGGATCTGGGAGCACAACAACCCACTTAGCAAGTCCTTATGGGAGTAGCCGTGGGCAGCATGGGTGATGCTTTCCTATGCAGGGACGGGCCCTGAAGGTACTACCCTCCGTACATCACCATGTTCCCCGGGGGGTGGTACTGCAGCCTAGGGCCCCTCTGCTCTTCTGCCGCTCAGCTTCAGAGGAGAGGACGGCCAGAGGTGCTGTACTGAGGCAGGCACCTGTCATGCAGGGTCCCCCGCCTGTGCTGGCTTCCTGCGTGGCATCGCTCAGGATACCTGAGACCACGCTGCCCCGCCTTCACATGAGCAGCAGCAGGCTGCTCCCGGACACCACTCGCCCGTCCTACTTCCTGCCTTCCTGCTGGAGATGAATGCCTTAGAAATGCGTGCTCATTAAGAAGAAAGACAAGTTGAAAAATGGTGTGAAGCTTGCTCCAGAGAAGCTCCGAGCCTGCTCTCCAACTCACCAGGTCGCTAGGAAACTTGAGAAATGTTGCTATTGTCTTTAGTCCTGTAATTGGTAGATTTAGATTGTAATTATTTTTTCTCTGTTTTGTCAGAACAATTTGGCTGTAATAATTATGATGTCTTGAAATAATCTGAATAGTTGCGCAGCTCGTTATGAGCATGAGAAGCAGAGCGGCCTTTGAGAATCCTTTGCAAAGAAGTTCCTAAGCACTCTCTGAGAACTGGGTGTAAAGGGAGCTGCTGGCTCACTCGGAGTCTGATTTGTGAACCGGGCAGCTGCCGGTCACCTCTCAAAATCATCCCCACTTTACGAAAGAAGCACATGCAAAGGCTTTGATCACATCATATTTTTAATTTTTTTTTTATGTTTTATTTCTGAGAGACAGAGACAGCATGAGCAGGGGAGGGGCAGAGAGAGAGGGAGGCATAGAATCTGAAACAGGCTCCAGGCTCTGAGCTGTCAGCACAGAACCTGACACAGGTCTCGAACCCACGAACCACGAGATCATGACCTGATCCGAAGTCAGACACTTAACTGACTGAGCCACCCAGGTGCCCCCCATCGTATTTTTAAAGGAGAGTATTAGAAAATTGATCCTGTGTTAGCATGTGGATGCAAAAGTAGGAGCACTAAAGGTACTGTCTGCAGCTGTTAATTTTTGGAACCACTTCAGACTTTCTGTTTTTAATAAAACCTGAAACTGAGCACATTCCCACATTTGGAAGTCGAACGTGTGCCCTGCACTGTCACCTCCTGTGACAACGTTGTGCCCTCTTGTTTCCTTGGTAGAGTTTTCGGTCATGAAGAGGAAGAGAGGCAGGCCGAAGGGGTCCACGAAGAAGCCCAGCGCCGAGGAGGAGCTGGCAGAGAGCGTCGCCAGTCCGCTCGAGGGCAGCCCGCCGGCCCCGGAGGAGGGGAGCAGCCCGGCTCCGGGCAGCTTGGAGTGTGGCCAGTGCCGTCGAAAGTTCTCCAACCCGCGCCAGCTGAGGAAGCACGTCTGCATCATCGTGCTGAACTGGGGTGAGGAGGACGGGGAAGCAGGTACGGTGCCCGCGGGCCGGACACGCCGGTTCCTTGTGAAGACGTGTAACTGCTGGCATCCCTTTGTCCTGGGTCAGTTATTTCAGGGAGGATAGAGCGTTTTTATACACGTCTCACCTCTTTGGAAAAGGCCCCGTTTGTGAGCCAATCACTGTTACTGTCCATGATGTGTGAATTGAAGGTGTCATCTGTTAGGTGGTGCCCACGGAGTGCGAGTCCCAGGGGCACATCAGCGGGTGCCTTGGGCTGTGCAGAGAGGGTAAAGCACAGTGTCCCCTCAGTGAGCGTATGTCCTGGGGAGGACAGCAGGGTTGTGCGTCCCAGGGTGTTAACAGGGGATGAACCATCGGAGGGGAGGCGGCCTTCTGATGGGGGGCTAGGAGGGAGCCTGGTGTCATGGTGTACGTGGCATTGGCATTAATGGGGGCAGTTGTGAGCAGAAGTGCAGGCAGTAGGATGCTCGGGGCCCCTGGGAGGGCCCTTGCTGAGCCAGTGGGGGTGGGGGCTAGGTTGTGGCAGCTTCTGGAAGGGAGCAAAGAACACCGGTGCTTCCCCCACATCTGTTCCTGGCCAGGCTTCAGCTCTCAAGGAACTTCTTTTAAAAATACATATATATATTTGTTTAGTTTTGAGAGAGAGAGAGAAAGAAGCGGGGGAGGGGCAAGAGAGAGAGGGAGACAGAGGCTCCGAAGCCCAACGTGGGGCTCGAGCTCACACTGTGAGACCATGACCTGAGCTGAAGTAGGATGCTTAACCAACAGAGCCGCCCAGGCACGCCTGAAGCAACTTCTAGAAGAAGCTGAAGGACGTCTGAAGGTGAGCGCGGACTGCTCTCCCTGCGGTGGGGCAGGTCTCCGGGGCGACCCCCCAGGAGGAAGGAGCTAGCGGGACTGCACTGGCAAGGAGGGCCTCTGCCGCTTGCCCTGCTGTTGTCTGGGTCTTGTCTGCATGTGAAGTCTTCAGACTTGGCCCAAGAATTTTGCTTCTTAGTGTGTTTTGTTCTGTGCTGAACTTGTTACACGGGAGACGGTTTTGGTTAAAACGTAGACTTTGGACTATGGCAGCCAGGGTTTGAACCCCAGCTCCTCCAGGCCATACTGCCTTCCTTCTGCCTCAGTTTCCTTATCTGTAAAATGGGAATAGGGCACAGCACCCTCTCATATGGTTGCTTTGAGGATTGAATAAGGCAGAACTTACAAAGTCCCTTAAGTGCTTAGAACAGGACCTGCGTTTGAAAAGTGCTCAGCAAACATTAGCTATAACTGTTACTCATCGCAGTCGGAAGCAGTACTATCACTGTCTTCCTTCCTGTTTTATACATAAGGCTAGCTAGACGGGGCCATCAGGTTGTTTGTCCAGGTGCTTTAGTTAGCAAGGGAACCTAGCCTTGGAAGCTCAATTCTCAAGTCTCTTTACTAGAAACACCTCCCAGCACTGAAGCAAGACATATCGTGGGCATAACTGAGTAACTCATCACCTGATACTTACCAGCCATCTAGGTTGATGGCCAAGGCTCCTTGCCAACATCTGCACAAACTGTAGGAAATATAAAATGTTCTTTCCTTCAAAGAATGGCTCTCAAGGTGACTACGTGAACCTCTCTAGGCTGCACAGGCTAATGCAAATAACGGACCAGCGATCAACAGGATAGGGCCCCGGGAAGACGGCTGTCCGCCGCGGAGCCCGCGTCTCGCTGTTGGAGACATGTAGGCAGGAAGCGCTGGGGCCTCAGAGCCTGATGCCCTGTCGGCAGATACAGATGCTTTTAGAAATGAGATGGTTGAGGGAGGAAGGATGAGGATCAACCTCCCTGTCCCTGAAGTGCTGATTTCTGGTGGATTTGTCAACCACTGGCCCTGGGTTATGGCGCTGTCCCCTCCCCCCAACCCTGTGCACAGCCCCCACTCTCTTTGTCTTACAAAGAGTCAATGGTTAATGGTGGTGACATGTTTCTTTGTTCATCAAGTCTTTTACTTTAGTCCCGGTATAGTTCACAGTGTTATGTTAGTTTTAGGTGTGCCGTGTAGCGAGTACACGTCCACACAGCACCCGGCACTCATCGCAAGTGCAGCCCTCGGTCCCGCCACCTGTTTCCCCAGCCCCACCCGCCTCCCCTCTGGCAGCCATCCGTGTGTCTTCTGGAGTTAAGAGTCTGTTTCTTGATTTGTTTCTCTTTTTCTCCTTTGCTTGTTTTGTTTCTTAAATTCCACATATGAGTGAAATCAGATGGTATTTATCTTTCTCTGACTGACTTATTTCACTTAGCATAACACCCTCTACCGCCATTCATGCTGTTGCAAATGGCAAGGTTTCATTCTCTTTTATGGTCGACTAATATTCCGTTGAGTATATATGTATGTGTGTCTATACACACACACACACACACACACACACACGCACACCACCTCTTCTTTATCCAGTCATCAATTGACAGGCGCTTGGGCAGTTTGCATAGTTTGGCTATTGTGGATACTGTCGCCATACACACAGGGTGCGTGCGTCCCTTTGGATTAGCATCTTTGTATTGTTTGGGTAAACACCCAGCAGTGTGATTGCTGGATCACAGGGTAGTTCTGTTTCTGACTCTCTGAGGACCCTCCGTACCGTTTTCCAGACGGGCCACGCCAGTCTGCGTTCCCCGCGGTGCTTGCATCTTGACGACAGGGCCGTAGCCTTCAGAGCGGCCCTGTTTGCACCTGCCTGAGTCCCGGGAATCTGAGTCTCTCGGGCCATTCAGTGCTGTCTTCTTGAGGACCTGTTTTGCTTTTGTGCCTTCACATGATTTATCCCGCCAGCTTCCTCCTGGGAGACCGCTGGGCTTTCTGCACACTTAGGGCTGGAGTTCGGGGGTCTCCTTCGTAAAACATGCCTGCTGCTTCTTGCTGCAGATGTCAGACCTGGGTCTAACTTGGATGCAGCCCGAGGAGGTGAGTGAGATCCGTGCAGCGTCTGCGTTGCCCTCAGGGTTTTCTTCCCAAAACAAGGTTTGCAGTGTCTCCCCTCAGAGTAAAATGCCAAGTCCTCTCCTGGGCATTGAAGGCCCTCAGCAAAAAGATCTTTCCGTGGAGCTCGACGGCATTATTTTTCTGTGTCGTGGTGATCTCCGCTGATCAAATTTAGGTCACTGCCAGTCTGCTGTTGTTGTAAATAATTGCTTTCATAAATACTTCTATATGCGTGTATATGTGTGTGTGTGTGTGTGTGTGGACTTACGTTGTTACTTTCATATGATGAATTCCTAGAAGTGTAACTGCTGGGTCAGGACTTATAGTACATGTTGCCAAACTCCCCCCTCAAAAGCTCACACCAATTCAGATTCCAAAAGTGTCTGACAGTACTTATTTTTTTTTTTTTAAATACCTGAAATGATGGAGAAAGTACTAACAGGAAAATAACAATAATCTGGAATTTCACCGCCAAGGTATATTGACTATTATACCCTATAAAGAAGAGAAGGGAGAGCCTTCTCTGTTCTGTGTACACATATATTTTTTAGAAATGGGATCATGCATCGTGTTCTGTGATCTCTTTTTCACTCACTAATGTAGCTGATAAATTTTTCATGTCAATATTTTTTATTTAACAAGCTGTTTTCTAGCACGTTCTGGACACTCTGTATTTACAGCTGTTAGCTCCTATATTCTCATAGCAACTTTAATAGGCACTATTGTTACTCTCATTTTGTAGCAGAGGATACTGAGGCACAGAGACATTCAGGAGTTTGCATACAGGCAACACAGCCTGTATGTGGTTGGTCTGGATTCTTAAACCACCGTGGTGTGGCGGCTGTGTATGCTTCCTGACCCAAAACAATCAGTAAATGCAGATTTTTTCATTTTTAAAGGACACCCAGCATTTCATCGTGTGCACGGGCCATACATTTTCCTTCATCCATTTTCCATTGATTGATTCTCAAGATTGTTTTTCATTTTTCTTCCTGATTAAAAAACAAAACAAAACAAAAAACAAACTCTACTCGGAGGACACCTGAGTCAGTTAAGCGTCCAGTTCTTTTTTTTTTTTTTTAATGTTTATTTATTTATTTTGAGAGAGAGCGCTAGTGGGGAAACAGCAGAGAGAGAGAGAGAGAGAGAGAGAGAGAGAGAGAGAGAGAGAATCTCAAGCAGGCTCCTTGTTCTCAGCGCAGAGCCCGACACAGCGCTTGAACTCATGACCCTGAGATCAAGACCCAAGCCAAAGTCAGGAGGTGGACGTTTAACTGACTGAACCACCCAGGTGCCCTAAGCATCCAACTGATTGTTGATCTCAGCTCAAGTCTCGATCTCAGGGTCGTGAGTTCAAGCCCCGCACTGGGCTCTGCACTGGGCGAAGCTACTTAAACAACAAAAGAGTCCACAGGTGAATGGTCTTGAGCAGGCCTATTAATTTTATTATTTGCACTTACACTATTATTATCTTAGACGGATACTGGTAACATAATTGCTGGGCCAGTAAGCTCGTAGTTCAGGTTTTGACACATACACCTGTTGCCAGGCTACCCGTGAGACAACATCTGTCAGTTACTTCCCGACACGAGCTGTGCCCTCATTCCTGCCTTGTCCTCTTTATCCCGAGCTCTGTCGGCCCGCATCCTTGCCAGTCTCTCACGCCAGTGATTTCCTTTAATTCCTCTAATTAGCATCTGCGTTGTCACTAGTAGACCCTCTGGTGGCCGCGTTATTGGGGATTTGTGTTGCGCACGCAACTTGGGGTTTTCCTCGTCTGTGCCCTTTACTCACTCCACCTTTGGGTTTCCATATGTGCTGAGAGTATTTTCCACGTTTATCGTTGGCTTTTCGTTTGTAGCCCTGCTTTGTTTTCTTTCGCACCTCGCTGGAGTTTTAAATGCCTGTGTTGTCACTACTGTCAAATGTTTCTTTCAGATTTCTTGCCCTTTTCCTCGTAGCATAGAACACCTCCCCCAAAGTAATGAAAAACGTGCTTCTATCTAGTCCTCTGATATTTGTACGGTTGTATTGATTACCTGTGTCTTTGATCCATCTGGAAATTGTATTTTGGTAAAAGATTAAAGTAAAACAGTTATATATTTGATCAGTAAACATGGGCAAAAGAATTCTGCTTAATAAACGCAGTTTGGTAGATAAACTATGTCAAATCATAGAATCCACAGAGGAAATAGTAAAGGTCTGGCACAAAGTCTGAGAAATACTTAAAAAAAGTAAAGCTTCATCTGCACAGCAAAGGAAACAGCCCACAAAACTAATAGGCAACCGACGGAATGGGAAAAGATAGTTGCAAATGACATATCAGATAAAGGGTTGATATCCAGAATCTACAAGGAACTCACCAAACTACACGCCCGAAAAACAAACAACCCAGTGAAGAAATGGGCAGAAGATAAGAACAGACACTTCTCCAAAGAGGACATCCAGATGGCCAACAGACACATGAAACGATGCTCAGCATCTCTCCTCATCAGGGAAATACAAATCTAAACCACACTGAGATACCACCTCATACCAGTCAGAGTGGCTAAAATGAGCAAATCAGAGAACTCTAGATGCTGGAGAAACGGGCACCCTCCTACACTGTTGGTGGGAATGTAAACTGGTACAGCCCCTCTGGAAAACAGTGTGGAGGTTCCTCAGGAAACTAACAATAGAACTCCCCTATGACTCAGCAATAGCACTGCTAGGAATTTACCCAAGGGATACAGAAATGCTGAGGCATAGGAGCACATGTACCTCAATGTTCATAGCAGCACTCTCCACAATAGCTAAAACATGAAAGAGCCTAAGTGTCCATCAGTGGACAAATGGATCAAGAAGATGTGGTTTATCTATACCATGGAATACTACATGGCAATGAGAAACAATGAAATCTGGCCATGTGTAGCAACATGGATGGACCTTGAGGGTGTTATGCTGAGTGAAATAAGTCAGGCAGAGAAGGACAAATATCATATGTTTGCACGTATAGGAGGATTAGGAGGAACTTTACTGAGGAACAAAGGGGAGAAGAAGAGGGGAAATGGTGGGGGAAAGGGAGAGAGGCAAACCATGAGAGACTCTTGAATGCTGACAAAAACTGAGGACTGATGGATGTGGGGGAGGGGAGGATGGGCATGGAGGAGGACACT